>JADDOH010015849.1:0-51075 GCA_016648135.1 Agrypnia vestita | reverse complement strand
GACATCTTATCCATCCAGCCTTGATTAATTGGAAATATTGTTTTTATTAGAGGCTTTGCAAAACAGTGGAACCTTTGTTTGCCCCCACAACTTAATCCTTGACCCGTGCAACGCCGGGTGCGAACAGCTAGTTTTAAATAAAGATATAAATTCTTAAGTGTCCATGAATCAAATAATTTTAGAAGAGAAAGTAGGTATTTGTCCGCACATCTGAGATAAATTTGCATTTTTTGTGTGCGTGTATGTTTATATGATTTGATATAATAATGCGTTGTGATTGACATCATCGTTGGGTTTCCCATGGAACATCGGACCTTCCCATTAAACATATTATTATAAATACGGGAAACATTAGTACTTAGTACGGAACTTTTCTTTGCACAAAATGGTGAATAAATAAAATGCGTTTACGAAACATATCAAATATGTGAATGATAGTTCTATTATATTATTAAATATTGATACTCAAAAACCCATTTTTTTAATATCGAGGGAAGATAGCCAAAAGAACGCTAGTGATTAACATTACAGGAGAGCAAAAGCATTCTCTGTCAATCTGATTTCGTCAATGTTTTTTTTATTAGTAAACGATTTCCATATTTTTTTATCCAAAACACATATGGAAATCGTTTAATAATAAAAAAATATTGATTAATCAGATTGACGAAACATTATTTTCCTCTCCTGTAAAGTTTGAAATAATCACTAACACCCTTTTGGCTTCGGCTTTCTACCCTCGATATAATAGTAGGCTGGGAATGAGTTAAAGTCCAGTCAATTAGTACAGTGTAATAAATGTCTGTCAGCCAATCAAGCTGTCTGACGAATTTCTGTTCTTTATCTGTCTTTTTTATGGTTGTGGGCGTCACTAAGGGTGACTTATCTATTTTAAAATAAGAGGTTCTATTTGCAAGTACATATATTGGAAAACCAGAAACTGCAACTTCTGAGCGATTATTGTTAATTTACATAAAAATGTCTAAAAACAGCGTTGCGAAAAAAAATCGTGTGCGAAATTGCACTGCAGACAGCGAACATTCCGCGCAACGTACGGGCGGCATAAGACCGATAGATGTAAATGTAAATATGAAGGTTATTACGGATAGTATATTGGTAATAGATTTTAGAATGTAAAGTGTAAAATATTAGTTAATATACAGGTTGTAATATTAAGATAGCTAGCGCAAGAAAGAGGATGTGGGGGTCTAGCAACTCCATTATTCGAGCAGCTGCTATGTGGCTTGACTCCCCAATGCATAAAAGATGGAAACTAACTATGCAACAGTGACTGTTCTCCATTATTTTTTATGTATTTATCTATTTTTATTATTTTTATTATTATTTTCTACTTTCAATTTTTAATTTCGACATCTTTTTATTTCATATTCTAATTGTATGACGAGGTGAGAATCTATTCTCAACAAGCTATTTTTCTTATTATTATTAACTAAACTAAGAAAGAAATAATAAAAAAATGAAAATATATCTTTCAAGGAGATTCTAACGCAAGTCGCTGGAATCGTGCAGGGGGGGGGGGTTGAAATATTAGGTCCTTACATATGAAATTGAGGTTTTGCCGTACTGGCAAATTTGATCTCAAATATCTTCTCTTTGGCTAGGAATTCCAAATCCAAATTTATACAGCTATTTACTCATGTATTTGTGTTTTGAAAATTATAATTCATTTGTTTTTTCCTCAATTGTTTTTTCCTTTGCGTCACTCAGTTTACAAAATGAAAAACTTGAAATATCGCGTTATTTACGAGTACGAGTTCCACCGTGGCACCAGTGCTGCAGAAACGGCTCGAAGGATTAATGATGTGTATGGCGACGGTGCCGCAAAAGAAAACACAGTGCGTTTTTGGTTCCAACGTTTTCGTTCTGGAAATTTCGACCTGCAGAACAAGCCCCGTGGACGGCCGGAGACCAAAGTTGATAATGAAGAATTGAAGGCTATTGTGGAAGCGGATCCATCGCAAACCACATCCGAGTTAGCTGCAGGCTGCGGTGTTAGTGATAAAACTGTTTTAATCCACTTGAAGCAAATTGGTAAGGTGAAAAAGCTTGAAAGGTGGGTACCTCACGAATTGAGTGAAGCAAATCAACAAACGCGCGTTGACTGCTGCGTTGCATTACTCAACCGGCACAATAATGAAGGGATTTTAAATCGAATCATTACCTGTGATGAAAAGTGGATCCTGTACGATAATCGGAAGCGCTCATCGCAATGGCTGAACCCTGCCGAACCAGCCAAACCATGCCCCAAGCGAAAATTGACTCCAAAAAAGTTACTTGTGAGCGTTTGGTGGACTAGTGCTGGTGTCGTTCACTACAGCTTTCTTAAATCTGGCCAGACGATTACGGCAGATGTCTATTGTCAGCAACTGCAAACCATGATGGAAAAGCTAGCTGCTAAACAACCGAGGCTGGTTAATCGCTCTAGGCCACTGCTGCTTCATGATAACGCTAGACCACACACTGCACAACAGACGGCTACCAAATTAGAGGAGCTTCAATTGGAATGTCTAAGACATCCACCGTACTCTCCGGACCTTGCCCCAACAGATTACCATTTTTTTCGAAATTTGGATAACTTCTTGCAAAGGAAAAAATTCAACTCCGATGGGGTAGTCCAAACCGCCTTCAAAGATTTTATTGATTCCCGTCCGAATGGTTTTTTTAGTAAAGGGATCGATGAAATACCTATGAGATGGCAAAAGTGCATAGATAGCAATGGTACATACTTTGATTAAATAAATATATTATAATAAAAAAAAATCGGCTTTATGTTCCTCCCATACTAAACGTCAATTTCATATGTAAGGACCTAATATAAAGGCAATAAAGGCTCATCTTATTTGTTTGATATTTCGTGGAACCATATTCTAAAATTGCAACATTACAATAAAATGTATTTTAATTAAAATAATTATCTATATCAATGAAATATATTTAGCCTAAAAGGAAATGAATTAAGGCCAAACGCTTCACATTTATTTTACTTTGGAACTATAATTAATTCACCCTATCACCTTAACCCTTAAAAAATCCTCCCCTTCGCGGCGTTGGCCACTAACTCTGCTAAACGTCCACTTGGGACGAGGGCCATCAGGATCCCGAACGTGACTCGTTCATTAACTTCTTCAACACTCGTGAGCTCGCACGCCGGCGCGCCGAGGGGCAGGGGGTGATATAAACGCCGTGTGAGGAGAGGGGGAGCACGACGTAGAGAACTTTGAGAAGCTTAATAAAATCTACGCCACCCTTGCTCTTGAAATGTTACCTTCTTTCGGAAATCACCTGCCATAAAAACATCGCGTTTATATCACCAAAAGTTTTCTAAGTATCACTAACATTTTTGATACATTTTTTTATCTTTCATGCAAAAAATAATTAATGCCGCTTCTTCTCAATATGGCGTAAATTTTTTTTTAATGAAATATATTTATTAGATTTTTTTAATATTGAATTTTTTTATTTATAATAAAAATATTACATACATTTTACATTGAATATTACATTTTTTTTATACAAGTTTAACTGTCCCCAGTAAAGTAATACTTGTGTTTGGGGACAGGAGTATGATACATAAGAGCACGAATGAATAAGTATGTATAAGTTAATAATGGAACGGTGTAGAGAAATACAAACATCATAAGTTAAATATTAGTGACTCAAGTATACTAAGTATTACGGAGTATCGTTATTTTTTATAATTCTAACTATTTTTTGTTTTAATTATGTATATTCTATTTGTTTTTTGTGTTTCTTGAATTCTGTATAGTGTTCTTCAGTTCTAAGATGGATGCATACTATGTTTAAGCTGCCTACCGGTAATACTAGTAGATGTTCCGAGTGACAAATAACGTTAAACGACATACTGAAAACAAATGAGGGGTATAAAATCAAATGCAGCAATATCCCATTCAAAGAAATCTTTCAAATGCAAAGAAAGAAATCTACGACACCTACACCTAATTGAAAATAAGTTTTTAAAAACAATCGCCACCACAGTTTTACTTTTGTATACGTGTATAATAAATACTTGACATTTTAATTTGGAAATTTAATATGGATATTGCTGGGATTGTTATCAAATAGTGGAATTGCTGCTTATGCAATTTACGTTATTGAATATTGCTGTCTTTGCTATGACATTTCAGCTTAGAATCAACATATCTTCGGTATAAAACATCCATTTTGTTAGGGGACACATCCTTGGAATTGATCGGTCGAAGTGAAAATTTATTTATTTCAACGGTTATGCAATTTTTACAATAATATACAATTTATATATCTAGATAAAACAGTGTACATTACTTATGTAAGTTAATCGTGTATTATAAGTAGAACTATATCTCTTATAAAATCTTGAATTTAGTACATTTGTACCCAAAACATTTTTTTTATTTCTTGGATATTGCTACCACAAAAAGAACCATAATTTTAATACACATAAGGAACGTACTTCCTCATGTGTATTAGGAAGGAAGGAAGGAAGGAAAGGAAGGAACGAAGTCAGAAACTATCGTCTTCATTAGGATTCTAGCTCGGAACATTATATCTCAGATATACCAGTGATGCTACAATAACCTTAACAAAAGTCGTTAATTGTCATCTTCATGTGTTTATTGAATAAGGCTAGGCGCACACATTGAATTTTTCGCCGCACGACGAAAAAACGCTGCCGCATTATGTCCTACCGCAGTGTTGTATGAAGATTTGAAACTGGAGGAAGATTGTAATATTGAAATGATAATTTTAAAAGTTGAGACAAAACCATCATTATATGATTTTGTTTCAAAATAAAATAGTGATAGAAACATCAAACAGAGATGGTGGGGAGAAGTTGTTCAAATGATCATGAATATGAGGATGGACCCAAAACCGCTTCTTTTTTGCGAGCTCTAAATTATGAAATTGGATATACAAGCTACATCTACTAAATCCATGTTGAAACTGATCACTTTTATGCGGCATTACGCCATAGTGCGCGCGCCTGCTGTTTTTCAATTTTTTTGCCGCACGTAGAAATGTCGCAGGTTTTTACGCCGTGCGGCGAAAAATTCGTAGTGCGCGCCTGGCCTAAGACGTCTATTTTTTGCTGTTGACAATCTACCAAAGATAATAAAAATTTACAGCGATAATTTAAACCCATTCTTTAGGAAAGAATATTTTCTCGCGTATGTTTAAAACACATTAATACTGCTGTTAAAGTATTTATTCTATATATAAAGTATAATTCCTCGGGTATTCAAAAAGTATATTTACAACATATATTTTTTTTTTATATTGTCGTTCCGTTCAATTTGTGTAATAAATTGCAAAGTATTTAGTAAGGCATGATACATTTTAAGAGTATTTATTTCGCCTTTTTCATAACTGTTTTTAAATTTATTTTTTAAACAAGTCAAACCTGTTGCTACGGTACCAGGAATTTAACGAGAATTTAACCAGGTAACAAGAAATTTACGTTAGTTTATCTCTTTTTATTTTGGTGATCTGTGATTTAAACATTGTGTTTTTCAAATATCTTTCAGTAAAGCTAGATGACGAAAGGCATTCCGATCCATTTCTTCGTCAGAAAACATGAAACTTACAATTATGTTACTTTTTAATACAATCCCGTGTTTTTTCTATAGTACATGCGGCGGTTTTAGAGGTGATAAAATATTTATCAGTAAAAAATAAAAATAAAACTCTGAGTGATTAAACTAAATATAATTTAAATAGAAAAAATAACACATAATTGTATTTACAATTTAAAACATTCACTTTATCGTATAAGAGTAGTTTCGATCTACATTTATAATTAAGTTGCTAGGAAAATCTAATCTAAGAAAATTCAATTGACGATAAATTTAAACGAGAAACTTTAAGCCGTTCCTGGAAAATAAGGCTTCTCATTAACATTATTCGCCATGCTTTATTAAAATGCATTAAATAACCAGCTTAGATTACGGTAATTGTAGTTCTATTAGATTCATAATTTATAAGTAAAAACCTTCTAGATTTCAGTAAAAAAAAAAGTTTTTCAAAATATTTAGTCTGATAAATGGCTTGGACGTGGGCGATACCTTTAACGAAACCGATGTGTTTCGTATTTTAATATTTAAATACGTGAATTGACGAATGAAAAATGGGAAACATAGTTAAATTATGGGCTAAATTACTTTAATTTAATTAGATTAAAAATGTAAAAATAATTTCATTTTTTTTCCTTACAAAAAAAAATTAGAAAACTCCGCTTTAATACAGAGGCATCATTACCAGTTTCGAAATCTATGTATACTAATAGTTAATAAATACTAATACTAAATAGTGAACTAAATAATTTCTTCTTCAAATGTAGCAAATTTATTTTGTGGTAACATAATTATAATTAATATAAATTAACTTTGTTTAAACCACTTATTTATTGAAAAAAAAAAAAAAATCAACATGTTTCAAAGCCAAAGAATGAAGAAGCCATTGGCTTTGAAACATGTTGATTTTTTTTTTCAATAAATAAGTGGTTTAAACAAAGTTAATTTATATTAATTATAACTAAATAATTAATTAATTAAAATAATCTACTTACTTACTTATTTACCATCACGCCGTTTCCCCGCGGAGGTAGGCAGAGAGGATAGAGCGCCATACTCTTCTGTCCTGACATACAACTTTCGCTTCGTCTACATTCATACATCATCGCATGCAAGCTCGACGGTTGTTCAGGCTTCTAACAGGACCATCTTCCAGTATCTGGTTAATCTGGTCATGCCACGTCTTCCGTGGTCGCCCTCTCTTTCTGGCGCCGTTAACACTTGCATCATATATCTTTCTTACCATTCTTTCCTCATTCATTCGCTCAACATGCCCAAACCACCTGAGCGACCCTATTTTTATTCTCTGTATTATGCTACGATCAGCTTTACATTCATTCCTAATATCTTCATTCTTTACTCTATCATACATGGATTTACCACTCATACGTCTAAGGGACCTCATCTCCACTGCATTCAATCTACTTTCGTTCCTCTTAAAATAATCTATGTGTACTAAATAGTAATGTCTCTAGCATAGATCATTGAATTATTTTTTTTAGATTCCTTAGAGTCTACGATACTCTGAATACTCTGCATGTGACTAGACCGCCTAATCTACTTCTACATACAAGTGCTTTAGCTCTATAATTTTGACATTTTTATAAAAATACTATATTATAATAAACATCGTATGTTTTATAGTTTTACATAAATTGGAAAGGGTAAAAAACTTTAAGAAAAAACCGAGTTGAAATATCTATACCTATAAAACTCAATGTTTGTCTGTCTGTCTGTTCTCTATACAAATCTACACCGTTTGTCCGATTCGATTAAAATTTTGCATACTTATACTTTAGGACCCGGCAGGTAACATAGGCAACATTTCTCCCCTATTCTCATACCCCTTCCTCTCTCCCTTACATATTTTCGACGCAAATCTGTACCGTTTGACCGATCGTACTCAAAATTTGGAAACTTATTCTTATGGACACGGCGGGTAATATGTGCGACATTTCCCCCTATTATTTTAACCCTTCCCAACCCCTGTTATATTTTCGATGTAAATCTGTCCCTTTCGACCTATTGGACTCAAAATTTGGAAACTTATTCTTTAGGACCCGGCGGGTAACATATGCGACATTTCCCCCCTATTATTTTAACCTTTCCCTTCCCCTGATATATTTTAGATGCAAATCTGTTCCATTTGACCGATCGGTTTCAAAATTTGGAAACTTATTTTTAACGACTCGGCAGGTAACAAATGCGTCATTTTACCCCTATTCTTTTAACTCTTCCCCTCCGCTGATATATTTTGGATGCAAATCTGAACCGTTTGATCGATCGGACTCAAAATTTGGAAACTTTTTCTTAAAATCTCGGCAGGTAACATATGCGACATTTCCTCCCTATTATTTACCCCTTCCCTTCCCCCTGATATATTTTCAATGCAAATCTGTACCGTTCGACCGATCGTACTCAAAATTTGGAAAATAATTCATTAGGACTCGGCGGATAACACGAGATACAATTGTCCCTATCCTTGGTGGTAGGTATACTTTGTTGTGGGCGAGTTTGACAGTGAGATATCAAAATGGGAAATATATAAAGAAATTGGTAATCCGTTAAATTAATTTGGTTATTATTTATATTAGATTTCGTGTATTTTTTTATAAGTATTATTAGAATAGGAGTATTAGAATAGTGTATATAGTAGATTTATCTGACTGGCGCATATCCACACTGAAAAATCTTCGGTACCATGTTATTCTTTCTGTTTCTACAGTATTTTAATAATAAAAATAGGTTATTTTATTTAGTTAAGAATAGAACGTTATTATAAAATATTTCTTACAATATACCTATTTTTCGCACTGAGTTATAAAACTCATTTAGGAGAACAACTATAAACATTACAAACATTATAAACATATAGAAAAACTTTTAATTACAAAAAACAAAATTTATTCATTTATTTATATCCATAAACGGTAAGAAAGTACCTATTACTGTAACATAATTTAGAAAAAGGTGGTGTGAAATATATAAAATAAAACAAATAGATATAATAATTTGTTTGTGAATACAGTATACTCGTAGATTCAAGGCCAAAATTAAGATGGAGTGACAACGTCCTCAAAGATATCTCTGCCTTAGAGCTTCGAAACTGGAGAGAGCTGGCACTAGACCGAGATGAGTGGAGGAAAATATTGAGGAGGCCAAGACCCACCAAGGGTTGTAGTGCCAAGAATGATGATGATGATGACAGTATAAATTCAGGACGGAAGGATGTAGAGCTTTTAGTAGGGCATTTTTATAATATGCTAAACTAGAGTTAAAAGTATTAGAGAAAAGTGTAATCAGAAATTATAAAAACAAAGAGCTTAGAGAAAAGAAAAAATTGTATACAGATACTGATTAACGCATCACTGGTTTATAAAGCTACTGAGGAAATATTTTTTTAAAGCTTTTGTCAGCATTTTTTGTTCGCTACTAGATACTTTAGTTCTCTAGTTAATGCGTTGTATTTAGTATTGGCGATCTATTGTAAAGAGTTATTTCCAAAGTTCATGGTGTGAGTTGAAATTATGTTCACCATTTCAAATAATCGCTGCCATTTTCATAAATTTTGTAGAATTTTGCTTTCTCAGATTGGATCCGCGGAATTATGCCTGTTGCAGAGACACACACTTTTGTTATTATAGAGAAACGGGTTACAATCACGTTTAATCACAGAGAGAACTTAATACACACCCCTCCAAGGCACACTCGAAGGTGAGTCAAGCTCCCTTTATTTACCCCGACAGGAAAATAGATGTTACGCGCAATTAATATCAAGGATCCCGACTCCAGACCTATCCGCGGTAATCCTTGAGTAAACAACAGATGCCGAATTAATTATTTAATTATGCGTATGCGTAAAAGCTACTCCTAATAACACACGTAGATTCACCAACCGATGATCTTGAGAAATGTGATATTACGACGTAATTAACGTCAACTTCCTGCGGTATTCCCACAGGAATAAGCAGGAATATACCCCATATCCCGAGTCCTGAGACACACCATACTCGCCTTCCACATTCTAAAACATTCTTCATTTTGCCACTGGATCGCGACGGGGGAGAGACAAATTAAACATTTGAAATTTAATAAAGTCGCTGGACACTTATTTAATTGGAGCAGTCTGTAGAAGTTATGTGTACATTTCTGCATACACGGTGTGTGCAATTGGTTATAGACTGTAGTGGCCGATAGTGGTCACTGCGCGGCTATTAGCTATCACTCATTATATAGATGATGATCTGTCGCCGTGAATGCTATCAACTTCGAGCCTTCGGGAGGCGTCTGAAAAATTCTGGAAATATCTATAAAAACCTAGAAACCTCGAAAATCCCCTCCTAAACACTAGAAAAACCCAGAAAGTACCAAGTACCAGCATTTTTCAGGTGTAAATACGACCGCGCGGGAGTTGTTATTGTAGTAGTTGAGTCCTGTTGGCCATTCGGAGCGATAACTCAGGCGAATAATCTTGCGAAATTCTTACTTAAGTAGCGAAGCAAACCGGAGCGATTAATACATGCAAAAACTGGGTGGAATGTTCCAGTGAACGTTAAATAAAGTATCCCAACGATAATAAAGTGTTCATTTACGAGTGATTAATTATGAACTCGTGTAATTTAAAGAATAGAGTTAAGTTTAATAGTGTTAAGTAATTATTAATTAGTAATTAATAATCATTTAACATTTATTAATTTTTAAATAATTAATTAATTAGTAATTAATAAATCGCTGTTTAATTTCCAGCGTTTTCATTCTTTACTCCCACAGTCACGACACGTGACAGTACGATAAAAATAAAATTAAAAGTATCTTGCTTAAAAGTGACGCGAATGTCAAATAATGTATATGAAATATTTTTACACATTAAATAATATCGAAATGTATTTTAAAAATTTTCTAAAAACTCGTTTCTTAAAAATATTTATGCAGGGTTATTTGTAAATCATGAATAACCTCGCAGGACTATATTCCTACCTTGATTATAAGTCGAAAATGTTCCAGCTATTATGACCTAATTTAAATAGTTAATGAGATATGCGACATCAAAATTTGCATTTTTTTTCATTTATTTTTTGTAAAACGTTGGACTATCATTACAGTAACTTACATCGAATATGAAAAATACATTCCCTTTAATTTTTTTTTTTTTTTAAATAGAGATGCGAACACGGAATACGTGTCACATCAATATTCTTACTATTTTCAAACTAAGCTAAACGCTTGTGCTATGAAAATAGGACTAACTTGCTAGTCTGGAGTGAGATTCGAACCCGCGACCTTTGGATCACGAGGCGAGTGTGCTAACCACAAGACCAACAAGACCAGCAAGCGAAAAATTCATTCCTTTCAATACAAGTCAAATAAAAAAATAAAAAGTTTTCCAATTGGAATTTTTTCAAGATTTTTATCATTTTATTTAACTTGTATTGAAAGGAATGAATTTTTCGTAATCGATATGAGTTACTGTAATGATAGTCCAACGTTTTACAAAAAATAAGTCAGAAATATTGAAAAAAAATGCAAACTTTGATGTCATATATCTCCATAACTACTGATATTAGGTCATAATAGCTTGAAGTTTTCGACTAATTATCAAGGTAGGAATATAGTCCTGCGAGGTTATTAATATTTTAAAAATAACCCTATATATTTTTTTTTTTAAGCTGGCAGTGAAAACAAGACAATACTGTTCTACAGATTTAGCGCATTTAGCGATTTAACCCGTAGAACTTAATAATAATATTTATTAAAATTTAATTTATTTTAAATTTCGATAAAAAAGATTTAGCGCAATTATAATTTAGATAACGTCTTATTTTTGTATTGTTTATATTTTGGTAAAAATCTAACCTAGTGAAAAAGACTTATCTTAGAGGGTGAAATAAAAGATTTATTATTTGTAAACAAATATATTTATTTATCAAAAAAAGGTTTCATGCCTGACTCCAGTTTCCCGAGATCTTCTACTTTTCTTTTAATTGCTTATTAAGGCATTGTGTTTCTGTCGAGCTCTACGCGCCGCTTTTTATAAACCTTCGAATAATAATATTGATTACTAACCGAGCCCCATTTTAGAGTTTTTCTGTTTATTTACAATTTCAGACAACCACTGAGTGATTTTTTAAAATACGGTTTTATTTTACGCTTGAATAAATATGCAGTAAGAAATCAAGAATACAATTCAATGTTTACTGGAAAAAAGTACTGTTGTCTGTGAATACATTCGCAAAGTAATAAAGACTTTTAATTGAAATCATTTTTAGTTTTCATTTTATTTTTTTACTAGCTGGTCGTACCCGGCGTTGCACGGGTTAAGGATTAAGTGAAAAATAAGTTCGTGAGGGGAAACAAAGGTTCCATTGTTTTGCGAAGTCTCTAAAAAAACAATGTATCCATGTAATCCAGGGTGGCATGGATGGGATATCCACATTTACCGCCAGGTCCTAAATAATATATATGCGAAATTTGGTAGAACAGTACAAGTTTGCATTAAAAATATATCGTAGGGAGAAGAAGGGGTTAAGGAGGAGAGTGGAAATGTCGCCTATGTTACCCGCCGGGTCTTAAAGAATAAGTATACAAAATTTGGTTCAGATCGGTCAAATCGGTCAAAAAAGTACAGATTCGCATGGAAAATATATCAGGGGAGGGGGAAGGGGATATATCATGTTAGCCGCCGGGTCCTAAAGATTAAGTGTGCCAAATTTTAGTCCGATCCGACAAACGACGTACAGTATATCAGGGGAGGGTTGGGGCAGGAGGGAGGGGGAAATGTCGCCTATGTTACCCGCCGGTTCCCAAAGAATAAGTATGCAACAGTCAGATTGGTCAAACGGTACAGATTTGCATGGAAAATATATCAGGGTGGGGGTAAAACGGAAGAAGGGAAATGTTATCCGATGGGTCCTAAAGAATAAGTATCAAAATTTGGATCAAATCTGTCGAACGGTACAGATTTGCATGGAAAATATTTTAGGGGAGGGGGAGGGGTGAAGGGAAATAAGAAATGTTATTTAAGTTATCCGCCCGGTCCTAAAGAATAAGTATACAAAATTTGGATCAAATCGGTCAAACAGTACAGATTTTCATGAAAAATATATCAGGGCAGGGGGGGGGGAGTTTCTTATTTGTTACCTGCCGGGTTCTAAATGAGTATACTAAATTTGGATCAGATCGGTCAAACAGTGCAGATTTGCATGGAAAATATATCAGGGGAGGGGGAGGGGGATATGTAATATATGTTAGCCGCCGGGTCCTAAAGATTAAGTATACAAAATTTTAGTCAGATCTTAGTTGGGGTTAGAAGGGAGGGGGAAATGTCATCTTTGTTACCCACCGGGTTCTAAAGAATAAGTACGCAAAATATGGGTCAGATCGGATAAACGGTCAGACATTGAGTTTTATAGATAACGTGTGTTGCTTTTACGTCCAACAAATGTTTAACAAAAAATGCTAATTGTTTATTTATTTATTTTATTTATTTATTTTATTTATTTATTTATTTAACGCCCTTATGGGCTTTTACAAATATACAGAATAAAATTTTTAAAAAATAACATAAGACAGTTAAAATAATAATACAGTTAAAATTTACAATAATAATAGTTAAAAGGTAATAATAATAATAATACAGAAAAACATAAGACAGATAAAATAATAATACAGTTAAAGGTACAAATAATAATAGTTAAAGGTAAAATAATAATACAAAAAAATTAATTGTCCATTTCCATTTCGTTGAGATGTAAACAATTGTATCAGCTTTGTCCTATACACAGTTATACTATCAGCAAAAATGTCAGCCGCCTCTGCATGTTCGTTCCCTAATGAGTGTAATCTGGGAATTACAGAGTTTGCTAATGCATTAGTTCTGACACTTCCACTATAATAGAATAATGTACTGTGTCTTGATGACCTCGATGGGGCATATAAGTCGATCAGACTAATAATCTGGGGGTAATCAATCAAACTATTTACGATCCTATAAAGAAATATTAGGTCTGTTACAGTACGTCTCACAGACAAGTTTAAAAGTTGTAAATAACTAAGGAGATATTCATAATTGATATCTTCTAAGCGTATATTTATTATTGGTATCTATCGTTATAAATATTTCGTCCGAATTAGAAAACCGAAAAGTGCATTTTATATATAAACAATTTTTCCGCAATCCGCTTTTAGAATCGTAGAAGTATATTTTTTTGTGTTCAATATTGTGAATAAAAATTATGCGGTATTAAAGGATTTTATGAATATCGGAATAATA
This sequence comes from Agrypnia vestita, assembly GCA_016648135.1. Lineage (NCBI taxonomy): Eukaryota > Metazoa > Arthropoda > Insecta > Trichoptera > Phryganeidae > Agrypnia > Agrypnia vestita. Next base: position 37,221 of record JADDOH010015849.1, on the reverse strand, counting down.
TCGTTTAAAACGATATGTTCGAAAGCGCAACCGAATTTAATCAAAAAATTTCAATTCGGAAAATGTAAGGTTGGTACATCTAAATATTTATCAATATTGAAAGAGTAGGTACCGGCGCCTTTTTTTTCAAATAATTTGTGCGGATTCGAATGGAACGTTGTGTCAAAATTTCAAAGCAATAGATAATCTCCCAAGAACTTTGGGAGATTTAAAATTCTGGACAACCAAACATTTACATTTTTATTTATATAATTAAATAGTAGATATACAAAAAAAAGTAGGTACACAAAAATATCCTCGTAGTTGAAAGCAACATTGTGCCAAAATTTCAAAGCAATCGGTGAAGAACTTTCAGAGATTAGCGATTTTGTACAAACGAACACTTACATTTTTATTTATATAAATAGATATATTTAACTTGTAACCCGTCAAAAATGACGATACTTTTACATGCTGGTTCCTAAAAAATAAGCATTTACTTAATTATAATTTATCTTTATACCGATGAAATAGTAATAACGACTATTATCAAATCAAATTTTATATTTCAATGGCAACTAAAACCCACTTTAAACCCTGGTCGTACCTACTGGTGACATAATGAAATAATTAATATTATAAATAAAACAGATATCAAAATAAAATAATTTAAAAAATGATGGTACCGGGAATCGAACTCGGGCCTCCTGGATGAGAGCCATATATCCTAGCCGCTAGACCACACAGAAGATACTATTGATTGCTGAGAAAATGTTTATAAAGCAGTTAGTGTACGTAAGAAAATATATTTTAGGAAATATATTGCGCGCTCTATTATATTTTTTTGGGTACAAGTGGTTCGTTTTGCCAAGTACTAGATGAAGTGATCTTTTTACACAATGCGACGCTCACCAATTCACGTATAAAAATCACATAATATCACTGCATTGTTAACAGCAATATCTGAATAGAAATAATGTTATGTGTTTATACCTGCATTAATATGACCCTTTTTGCGAAAACACAAATCAAATTTTTGTGGTGACTTATAGGCAAAAAATTATTTTTTTAGGAATGGTGGATATTTATGCATTAGACTAATTATTTAAATTCCCAAGAACTGCCTACTGAAAAGCTTGGATTTTGCAATGAAGAAGTTTTGTAACGTTGATTTTTATTTTATGTTTACATATTTTTCTTATATGATCACACAATATTAATTAATTAATTGTATTAATTAAAATTTTAAATTAAATAGCATGTCCCCAAACAGCAATTGTATGCTGGTAAAAGGTATAATGGTACATATTAAATATCAGAACATTGATTTGTTAAACAATTATCTCCTCTCCAACACAAGTCCCTTCAACTGTTTATTGAATACTATTTAAGCGGCGTGTGAAGTGGGAACAAGAAGCGTGACTTTTATTTAATCGTATATTTGGGAAAAAAATATCGAAAGTAAATATTTATCTGTCAGAATATTATGAAATATTAAAATCTGAATATAATGTTAATTATTGTGATTTGAATATTACGAGATATATATCTCTTATTTCGGTTTCTTTTCAAAATACATGCGTAGGAAAAAGTCATGCTTCTTGTTCCCACCGCACGGCCCTGCTTTTTAATTCCTTTATGCAATTGGGGATTCCATTATAAAAATTGATCGCAGTGTAAAGGAAACCATATCTCTCTCTATTAGTCCGCGGTATATAATTTCTTATATAGTCTCTTGTTCTTGTGTGTTGTCTATGTAGGTACATCACTATTCTGGTAAAGGATGATATTCATTTTTAATCATTTATCTTTATTTTATCAATCATCTTTTTCTTTTCCGCATATATCAGATCGATCGCAGTGTAAAGGAAACCATATCTCTCTCTATTAGTCCGCGGTATATCATTTCTTATATAGTCTCTTGTTCTTGTGTGTTGTCTATGTAGGTACGTCACTATTCTGGTAAAGGATGATATTCGTTTTTAATACTTTATCTTTATTTTATAAATCATCTTTATCTTTTCCACATATATCAGATCAGGTCAAGCATGCCGGTGATTTTGTACAAGTCAGTGGTTCTGGTGTATCGATTTAGTTTGAAGATTATTTTAAGGGCTCTGTTTAAAGTTCTTTGTATCATTCCCTGCGCCTGTGAATTAATACTGTGACCAAATAATAATGCCATATAAAATATGAGGGAGAATAAAAGCATTGTAGATATTTTTTTTAGTTCTTGTATCAAATAGTTGAGCTCTTTTCATCACACCAACTATAGGCCCAATTTTTTTAAAAGAGCTTGAATATGATTCGTCCATATAAGTTTCTCATCTATTTCAAGCCCCAGATATTTCATACAATCACTTTGTTTTATAATATATCCCTTTATAGAAAGTGTTAGGCTTAAAGGCGATCTATTTTTTTGCTTTAGAATCAGGTAATTAGTTTTTTTTAATTAATACTAAGTGCATTTTTATTTTGCCACAAAAGATATACATGTAAATCATCATTAATTCTGCTCTGCAAGTTGCTTTTTCCGTACCCGCTAAAATTAATAGGGTATCATCAGCATAAACAAAATATTTTCCCAATAAAGCAGCATATCGTAGATCATCTATATATAATTAATATAATAATGGACCCAATATTGAACCTTGCAGAACTCCGATGTCCATATTTATATGATAATACTGTATTTAACTTAATTGTTTTAAAATATAGATCAAAACTAATAAACCTTTGAAAAAAAAATTAAAATCTGTCAATAAAAGACTGAAAAATGAAGGAGGACCCACCGCATACCCTGAGCCGTTCTATGCGCAAAAGCATCCATATCGACCCAGCACGTTCGCCGCCTGGTTGGCATTATTTTATGCTAAAGCAACCTCCTCGCTCGGCTTTCGTCGATTGACTGAGAAATAGATTTTTTTTTTTTTTTTTTAAATACTTTTATATATATATATTTATTTTTTTGATATTTATTACATTGTAGATATGCCAAACTGCATAGCAGTTTTATGGCATTTTGTTTACGTATGTGGCCTATGTCGCCTGTGACGTCATTTGACCTAGTCGAGATCGCGAACAATAAGCGAACACGAGCCGCGTTATGTAGGTCAAGTGACATCACTCGCTGGAACGTCGTATGAAACGCAATTATTTTTGCAACACAGCTTCAAAGTCCCATAATTTTTCATTTGTAGAGATATTTTAATCATTATTTGATATTTTTGTTTCATTTTACTTTAATTTTTATTTTTATTTATTTATGTATTTATTAAGGAATCTTAATAGTTTTTAAAAATATAGTGTAAAGTATAGTGTTCATTTCATGGACCAATTAAAAAGATTCACAAATGTTAAGAACAAAGTTAGATGAGATATTTTTAAGTTAATTATTTTAAATTAATTAATGAATAGTAGTAAGCAACAAACAATGTTAAGAATGAATAATGGAAAGTAATTGAATGTGAAAAAAAAAGTATATAAAGAAATGAGTTAAATAATGGGAGAAAAAGGATGAGGAGGTAGGAGTCAGGATAGGGGTGGAGGAAGAGAAGATTAGGTATAGTGAGTGAATGGTCAAAGTCGATTTAGTACCTACATTAATCTAAAGCATTCTTTTAAATTCAGTAAGACCAATTTTGAAGAGGTCAATATCGATACAATTATTATTGAAAGCTTTGCATGTGCGATATAAAAATGTATTTTGTGTATGGGATGCTCTATTTCTCGCAACATGGAAGAACACGTTTTGTCGGGTACGTCTGCAGGGAACATGAAAAGAGATTAAGTCCAGTTGATTGGGATAGTCGAGATATCCTCTCAGTAGTTTAAATAATAGTGTTAAATCAGCACGTGCTCTTCGCTCTTCCAGAGTTTTTAAGTTGTGGGAATGTAGTGCTTCGTGATAAGAGTCAAAAGATAAGTTAAATCTAGTGTTGAGGTGGTGAAGAAACTTATTTTGTATCTGTTCAAGTTTCGCAATGTATGTAATTTTTTGCGGGTTCCACACTTGAGTTGCATTTATGATTAAACTTTAAACAATGGAAACTTATTTATTCAAGTATTTTCGATATCCCTATATTTATGTTCATAACATAGCAGAGAGATTAAATCCTGACCCCTACGTTCTTTATTTTTCAGGTCCTTGCTAAGTATTTATATAGTCTAGCCTATAAACAAATACAAGACAATACCGAATTGCCAATCCAAACCATTGATGCATTTTAGTCATTTTATGCTTTAGATATATTAGAATATTAATTCCAAAATAATTCTAAATCAAAAGCTATATATTTAATTATTTATCTCAGCAAAAACAATTTTCGCCGCACTAGAAAATACCCCAACCCTTCTTCGAACTAACCTGACAACCTTACGTAGCCTTCTTTATTTTCGTTACCCCAAAAAAAATATCGACCTCCCAATTACTCAGCCCATAATTTACGTCATGTATTTTCTGTCTAGTAAAGCAGTCTTTCGAGCGATTAATTTCAAGCGATTTATCGGTAGGTACCCTATTTTTTCAACAAGCCAGCAGTTATTTATGTCTTTGCCAAAACATTTCTAAATCAATATTAACTAGCAAACAGCAATCGCCAATCTTCATTATAATGTTATGTTTGCGACCAATTGTCGGCGCTGAGCGCTCAATTGGCGGACGGGCGCCATATTCTACAGCCAAAAGTAGACAGCTGAATGAACGAGGAGAAGGAGCGAGCGGTTTGTGTCTTAGCTATCTTGACTAAATTTTTGAGTCTTCAGATAATGGCAGATGGCGGATATTTGCAGCTCAAGATATAATAGTGAACTCGAAGGTATACCTAGTGGTCAAGCGAACTGTATACATTTTTTTTCTATTACGGTAAATAAAAATTAACTCTTACAAATCATTGATAATTGTATATTGATATGTATTTGTATTTTCTTATTCTAAATTATTTACGAGTTTCTCTTTCTAAATATAACGTCTTGTTTTTTCTAGTTCAACAATCAAAATTTAAATTCACTCGGTCTTCATATTTTATTTCCGTACTTTGATATTATTCAAGGCTCCATGCCGCTCCCGCCATATGACTTCCATCATTCCAGCTTTGGTCATTAAACTATTGACAGCATTTGATCTTGAAAACTAAGTTTCGCCCATATCTTCAAATAATATTCAATAATCTTCAGTATCATTCGTTTTCCTTATTTACTGGCACCTCTCTTAGTTGCCTCTCAATCACACTACACTTTCATACAAACGCGATACTTTTACGAGGTGCTTCTCACGTCGGTCCCCAGTTTGTGGGACACCGTGTCCCGCATCCCCACTTTTGTACGATGTAATACAGGATCAAAACAGCTGATATGAACAGAAAGCCGCGGTCAGTTTATGTGTTTATGTTGATCTTGGTAGACAACGGCGGTCATCGGTGTGCAAGCTGATTGGATGCGCCCGGGGTCGTCAACTTTGTTCCTGGCCACGTGCGTACTGGGTGCAGGAAGCGGTCAAAATGAATATCGTGCCGTGAACTGGGGATGGTGCTGATGACTAATGTAGGTAGTGTATGTTGATGATGTTTGCTGCTGGAGGTTGCGAAGATAGTGGAGCGATGAGGCAGACAATGATCGATGGATGGGAGACTAGAGGCGTAGTTTCTGTGGTTTGATGTCGTAGCTACTGCAGGTTGGAGATTGGTCGTATGGCGTAGAGAGATGATGATGCTACGAGTAGCGTCGTTGGATAGCCTGACCTCGTGGTTGAGGCGAGGGAAACGAACATCTTAGTACTTTGTTACAACATCTTTTGTATCCCGATTTTGGTATAGAGACGTGTACAAAAGCCTGTGTAAGAAAGAAGCCGTCAGCATATTTATATTCCTTTGTCTGCGTGAGATTGTGCCATCCGCAAAATTCGCGCGTGTAAACCGTCGCATTAACATTTTGTATTTCTGATGACTGGATCTATCTTGCTTCATCGTCATATTTTCAACCTCACTCCATTTGCTACTTCTGCGTGCCAGCCTTCATGTCAGCATTCTTTATACACATGTTTCTGGTGATTAATATCGGTCGATGATATTTTTCCCGTGCAAAATGTCGTCATCAGCGGTGGTTATGGAACGTGGGGAAACGGGTCGTTGACCCCACACTTTTAACGGATACCGGAAGATTTTTAGGGATGTGGTAGGATGGTAATCCTTCCTTTCCTTAAGCAGCAATGATATCTCATTTATGTCGGTGATATCCATTTCGTGATAAGTATTAACCTTACGAAGAATGGTGAGAAGGTAGATCTTTGGGACCGGCATGACGCCAAAGATATATTATATTATATACCTACTGAAACGGTAGAAAAGTGAAAGATGAAAGCAAGGAAGCCACTGCAAAACATGTAGCGAGAAAAGCCCCGAACGTCCACAAAATTCTCTTAAGTAGCATTAAGACTGAAAGGAAGTTCTAAACTAGATGGGTAGATACTGTTAAGAAGGACTTGCGAGGAATCAGCGAACGCCCAGCAGACTTCGATGGCAATGCAAGGGATGTATAAACGTTATTTAGTAACCAACTTTTCCTCCAATATTTCTATTATGGGTCTGGACCATTTTTATGCAATTAGTATGCAATTATCTTTAAGCTAAATTTATATTATCCTTGCCCAGTTTTGTTGCTTCATCCCATTAGGATGCAATAGGTCAGTCATTAAAGTGTTAAGGTTGTTACTACGGTCATTAGACATATTTAACTGTAACTGGTTGCGGATATTTTATACGAACCGTATGTTTTTCCGAGAAACGATTCTCGACGTTTCTTTGAATTCTTATTCAATGTCATAAAGACGACCTTTACCCGCGGAGGTAGAGTAGTCCGCCTTCTACCTCCGCGGGTAAAAGTCGTCCTCCTGATGACGTTGAATAAGAATGCAACGAAACGTCGAGAATCGTTTCTCGGAAAAACATACGGTTCGTGTAAAATATCCGCAACCAGTTACAGTTAAATAGGTCAGTCATTAATAAAATGTTGATCAATGCTCGATGTATTAGGACAATTCTAAAATCTGGTTTTGATGTATCGTTTTCAATATGCGAGGTTTAGTAAAATGTGTCCGGATAGATATTTAATAGTGTGCGGCCAAATACCCGCACATCTAAGAAGAAACATTGGTAGTGGCTACAGTAGTAATAGTGAATTTATTAACATTTTAATAAACTAAAAAATATTAGGTCCTTACATATGAAATTGGCGTTTTGCCGTACTGGCAAATTTGATCTCAAATATCTTCTCTTTGGTTAGGAATTCCAAATCCAAATTTATACAGCTATTTACTCATGTATTTGTGTTTTGAAAATTATAATTCATTTGTTTTTTCCTCAATTGTTTTTTTCTTTGCGTCACTCAGTTTACAAGATGAAAAACTTGAAATATCGCGTTATTTACGAGTACGAGTTCCACCGTGGCACCAGTGCTGCAGAAACGGCTCGAAGGATTAATGATGTGTATGGCGACGGTGCCGCAAAAGAAAACACAGTGCGTTTTTGGTTCCAACGTTTTCGTTCTGGAAATATCGACCTGCAGAACAAGCCCCGTGGACGGCCGGAGACCAAAGTTGATAATGAAGAATTGAAGGCTATTGTGGAAGCGGATCCATCGCAAACCACATCCGAGTTAGCTGCAGGCTGCGGTGTTAGTGATAAAACTGTTTTAATTCACTTGAAGCAAATTGGTAAGGTGAAAAAGCTTAAAAGGTGGGTTCCTCACGAATTGAGTGAAGCAAATCAACAAACGCGCGTTGACTGCTGCGTTGCATTACTCAACCGGCACAATAATGAAGGGATTTTAAATCGAATCATGTGATGATTCGATTTAAAATACTTAGTTTTTTACTTAATATAATATTTAAAATACCTGTGATGAAAAGTGGATCCTGTACGATAATCGGAAGCGCTCATCGCAATGGCTGAACCCTGCCGAACCAGCCAAACCATGCCCCAAGCGAAAATTGACTCCAAAAAAGTTACTTGTGAGCGTTTGGTGGACTAGTGCTGGTGTCGTTCACTACAGTTTTCTTAAATCTGGCCAGACAATTACGGCAGATGTCTATTGTCAGCAACTGCAAACCATGATGGAAAAGCTAGCTGCTAAACAACCGAGGCTGGTTAATCGCTCTAGGCCACTGCTGCTTCATGATAACGCTAGACCACACACTGCACAACAGACGGCTACCAAATTAGAGGAGCTTCAATTGGAATGTCTAAGACATCCACCGTACTCTCCGGACCTTGCCCCAACAGATTACCATTTTTTTCGAAATTTGGATAACTTCTTGCAAAGGAAAAAATTCAACTCCGATGGGGCAGTCCAAACCGCCTTCAAAGATTTTATTGATTCCCGTCCGAATGGTTTTTTTAGTAAAGTGATCGATGAACTACCTATGAGATGGCAAAAGTGCATAGATAGCAATGGTACATACTTTGATTAAATAAATATATTATAATAAAAAAAATCGGCTTTATGTTCCTCCCATACTAAACTCCAATTTCATATGTAAGGACCTAATATTTGAATGTAAATTTTAATTTACACTCGACTAAACTTTTATGCAGTGAAAGTTTTCAACTTATTTGAGCAGGGGTTGGGTCGCCAAGTGTTTTGTTTTGTGGACTGTGATATTATTTTGTAAATTTTTTGTCAGAATTTAGATTATTTTGGATTTCTACGAGTTCCAAGCTATCCATTATCAATCCTTTACGAGGTTCTGAGAGGAGTAGTTTTAATTCCATCATTCTTTTTTTGTTTAACATTATCCAAAGTAACAAATAACATCATATGTTATAAAAAATACCACATTAAATTTTTATCTAGAATACGTCAAAATATTCGTAATAACAGAAATACGAGTACATTATGTATATTATTATATAACACAACGGATTTTCTGTTACAAAAACTCACGTAGTTATTAGATACCAAAATAAATTGTGACCTTACATAAAGAAGATTTTTTTTGGAGAGAAATGAACATTACCGACTAAATTACGTAATTTATAACAGATATATCATTTTTAGAATTATTCTTTGACAGTGATTGATATTTAATGTACCTACCCTTTTTTCAGTTGAATTGAAAAAATATTACAAGCTTTAATTGAAATTATATTTATGGAATTATTGCAATTACTCACAACCGCACATTTGTTTGGTATTGGGCAGTTATTAATATTAGACAAATATTACAAAGAAAAAAATTCTGTTAAGACATAATCTCGTATTCTTTAGGATTTATAAACGAATCAATAATATACAATGATTTGTAGAATGGAGAATGATAAAGAATTTTCCATTTTGAAATGATCCTTTTAACAATCTTTTAGATGTCTCGCATGGATCAAATGGATGTTGGATTGAACGATTGAAGTGGACAAAGGAATAGAAGCAATTTGAGCGTAGAGTAGCGCGAAACTAGAAATGCCAACCAAGAACTTTTCTCGATTTAAAACTAATCAAAATATCAACAATGCTGTTTTTTGTATTGCCATCTGGCGTTATATTGTACACTTCTGTGTTTATTTTTTCTAAATAATATCTGTAAATAATAAATTTATATTATCATTGTTACACATACATTAATTCTTGCAAGGGCAAATAATATTTTTTATTTTATTTTGTATTTTATTTAAACATAATCTAAAATAAATATTTAAATAACTAGTTTATTACTTTGTTTATCTCACTTTATGTGTATATTAATTTTTCTTAGGAGACCGGTATAATTTTAAGTATTTTTTTTAATAATAATATATTAATTTGATTCGTATAAATACAATTAATAACAAGAAAACCTATCATAAGAGGTATATATGTTTTCTAATTGCTTGATGATGGCGTCCGCGTAATACGTTTAATAAGCAGCGCATATTTGATGGAAAGAAATGTAGCGGCGTTCCGCGACCAAAGATACGCGGCGGAAAATCCGCGTAGCGTGGCGCCGGTGATACAGTTTTTAAATGTTGAAATCTCGATTTAAAAATATTTATGGTATTTATGCAAAACCTACATATCTATAAAAATTTTAATTAATTTAAAATATATATATATTGATTACAATAAATAATAGCAGAGAAGAAAGAGCGCGGTTGGGATTTTTATCATAAAAAACGCGGTTAGAATTTTTTCAACAATTCTCCATCTATTTGTCAGGAAATTGTTGATTTTTATGAAATTGTTTAGTCGTGGGATTGATTGGGATAAATAAAACATTTGATATTGAAACTCTCAAACTCGTGCATAAACTTTCTTTGACGAACACTTTTTAATTACACAAAATTAATTCCTTTTTTTAAAAATTAACAACAAAAACTTAATTACACCAAAAAAAATATACAAAATACAAAAAAACTGTCAAGAATATACAAGGCAACAGCGACACCTTTGCATTAGAACTAATCAAACAAACGAAGTACCAGAGTGAAGGCTGATCACTTTTGGGCTCGGCAAGTAAAACTCGGAAAATACTGAAATCTTCTGCGGCGTCGTACGTGTTCATTCTTGTGTACAGCCGTTTGGCCATTTGTTAGGTTATTTTAAAGAGTTCATGAATATTGACGCATGTGTACAAGGCACCGGCCATAATGCGATTCTTTGGTAACTCGACTATTGAAGAAGGCTGGCATGTTACCCGAAATGTGAAATTTCACCTTTATCATGCGTGTCATAGGTTCGTCATCACCAAACTACCATAACAGATAAGACAATTGAACGTCGACAGATTTAAATAAAAGAGACAAAAAAAACTTACATATACAGATATAAGAAACACAAATATCTGAATTTCTTTTTTAATTTCTGGTTTTTGTGTAAATTTTATTTTCACAGGTCCTCTATATCATTCAAATTGTTAAATATATATGATACCAAATCACAGGTACGCTTTTTTTTTGCACAGCAGAAATATTGAGATTATAAATCGAGAGGAACTGAACATAATCGAAAGTTTCTGAAAAATCTGAAATAATCTGGAAGCCTGTCGAATACACAAATTTGTACGAGAAGTTTCGAGGGAGGATGTTTCGTAAAAATCGAAAATCCGGGCGAATAGATAGCGAACGGTAAATCCACGCCATACATAACGGCATTGCGAAGTATAACTTGAGAAAAGTGGAATGTTCTAGCGAATAAAAATTGGTGCAGATCACAAAAAAAAGTCTAGATGTTCCCTTGTTCACCAATAAAACTTTGGAATTCCTTACTATCCTTGAAATCCGTGATAATACTGAATAAAAAAAATTAAAATCATCGACGTGTTGTTATTTTGAGTTTATCTATTTGCATGCAAGTTCTTTTCATATTATTTATTGATAACAACCCTTATTTCACATCGCATTACGTCGAAACCGCCGAGATATAAATAAGTATTTATCATTCACCCCCGAGCCAGCTGAGTGGTACAACATTGCTCACTGATCCGTGTGCCACCCAGCCATTACCAAGGTTGATATACCTTTGTGTGAAAGAAAATTATGACGACGCGGTCTGTGGACTAATAGAAGACCCATTAATTCGAAATATGTGTATGTCCACATCCGCCTACTAAACTTTGCATAATAATTTCCTTGAAGTCTAGGACGTCAGATCATAAAGCACGATGGTCTCTGTGATTTTACCCTCAAGATTCAACAAAGATATGCAATTAAAAGTTCTTCTTCCTTGCAATCTGAAATTAACTTCAAGATTCGTCATTTCGAAATATTCATTTCTGTGACTTTTAGAAAATAACGGTCGATTTGAACTTTCAAATTCAATTAAAATAATGTTACAATAAGGAAGGAAGTTTACAGATTTTTTGATAACTGTTTTCGAAAGATCTAGAAGATCGTCGAATAGTCTCGGAATACTTCCGCCGCTAGAGGCAGGGCGCGCAGGTACAGGGAAGCATGCCTTTAAATATCACGGCACCCGACGGTGATGTGTAGTATGAAGAGTCGGAGTAAATCTATGTTCTGCAAGCGACATAAACGGAGCGATATTTTTAAGTGATAATTTTCGGGCGCGAACATTCTAGAGAATTTAGATATATAAAAGTTTAATTAATTAATTATTTTACTGGAATCCTGTAGAATAACGAAAACGTAATAGAAAATTAAGAGCGATTTGATTCTGTAGTCTTCTTTACGTTTGGAAAGTAAAATTCAGTCAGTTTAGAACTTTAAATGCATTTTAAATAGTAAGTTTTTAATTGTTAAAACGTTTAAAGTTGTCGTGAAACTAGATGGGTCCTCTTCGGTAAATCAGAACTGGTTGTTTTTACCTTCCGTAAAAGTAGTAAGACGTCTTCTATTCTCAGCTTAAGATTTACATCTCCATTCTAAAACATTTTGAATCTACGAAGTGAATACCACTTTTCATGCTGTTTGAGATGCAGAGTGCTAAAATTTAATATCGTTCTAAAAATAATTTGTTTATCAACCTTATGCAATCCCATTTCCTTTCAATGTTATTTAACTTAATTTAAATAAATAAAGCAAATTCCCAACTGTCGAAAAAAACAAACGAATAAATATTATTACCTAGAACGTTTAAAATGATAAAATATTAAAATCAGACATTTTTTCCCCGAATAACGTTATATTTTAAACATTAAACCGGGAAGCGAAGTTATCCTTGGAGACTTACTTATAGATCATTTAATAAAACCCTTACTGTTTATATTTACCTTATTTAATTTGTTGTGTACTCAGAAGTTCCGAAATGCTTAAATAAAAAAAATTTTAAGTATCCTTAATATATAATATATTCAAAGAATTCAATGTTCCGACAATCTGGCAAATACATGCAAAAAGTTTACTCTTCTACCATTATAAAAATTCTTATAATTATCAAAGCACACAATATTCTAAGCCCACGAGACGCAGCAAAAATAAGAATTTCTTAACCCTAGAAAGATAATCATATACTAGACTGCGCTAAAGATAATCATACGTCTCAGACACTCATGCTACGTTATTAGTGTTTATTTTAAAAAAGTATGTACTTCTTAACAATTAATTTAATATGCTGGATTAGCTTACGTATAATTAAATGAAATAAAACACATATTTTATTACAAAAGTTATTTATTTAAGTACTGGAAAATCAAACATAAAATATTGAAAAAATCTAACAAAAATAACCTCAACTTCTTTAATAGTTTTTTTTTAATAATTAACTGTCTATAATCATAATTTTTTACACTTTTATCTTAAAATAAATGCCAATCAGTCTTTTTATCTAACTGGGAAAATCTTTTTACAACATTACACACATTTTTGACACACATCTTTCGTTTTATTTCCACAAACAGGTTTTTTGCAGACAACGCATTTCATTTTTGATGTTTTCTTTTTCACTACTGGCTCTTCTAATTGTTTTTTTCATCACCAAGAGCAGTTTTGGGTTGCAATATTTTGGCGCTAGAACTGTTTCACAGTCGGAGCTTCCAACCTTTTCTCCATCCAGAATGAAGTTAGCTCTGTACTCAGTTTATTCATGATTTTTTGTCTACTCGGTGTTTTTTCATTATTTAGCAATACATAGTGAAAATATATGACATATAAATTTACAAATGATTTGTTTAGTAGGCGATAAAACATAGCCATTGGCTATCTATTTGTCATCCTAGAATATGACAATGATGAACACATTTGGTCAAATGTGTCAACACCACCCTTGGTTTGATTCATCATCATCATCTTCATCCCCTTATCTTAGTAGGGTCGGGGGCCCAAAGACTCGACAAGGTGTTTCCATGTCCCCCTGTCTTGCGCCGCTTCTACACGAATCAACCCGTCTATATCCATTCTGTTTTCATACATTTTTCAGTTGCTTCTCCCAGCTCTTGGGCGACTCACCGGCAGTCTTCCTTACAAGGTTGCCAGGAGGATTATTCTTGGTATTCGTTTCTCTGCTATTCTTATCAAATGTCCAAGTCACTTTATTTGTGATTTGTCTCAGGAGTAGGGGCTCCATACCGAGTGTATTCCTTATGTCGGTACTTCTTATCTGTCCATCGATGTGACTCCCGCTACCCCCCTTAGAAAACTCATCTCGGCAGCCTAGAATCCGGTTAAACTCGTATCATTCCATATGCCGATTTTCAGCATCTCTTTGGTTATGTTATACTGTGCCAATTCTATGTTTGATTATAATATATAATTATTTATTCTAACTCTGTTGCTTGATTTATTGTAACTTTTTCATCATAAAACGATAGCAAATACACCATTTTGTATTGTCTTGCTGAAAATGACGATGATTTATCCCGGTTTCCCATGACAAAAACTGCTCAATGTCTTCCTCATTTAGTGCTCTCCGACTTGCGATTGTGTGATCATACCTAAGGTACTTTAATTGAAAAATAAATAGACTTCAAAACATGTTTAAAAACAAAATAAAAAAAGTAACTTGTCCCGGGAAATTTTCACAAAAGATAATCATACGTCTGGCGGACGTACTAAGAAGGTATTGAGAAAACTTACCGTTGCGATGCAGCCGTTCCGCGTTAGCTCCGACCTTCGACTGAGTTGGCTGAGAGAAACAGCGTGCTGCGTTTTATAAGTAAATAGAAATAGCAATATATTGCCACCGCATACGTCACGCGGACGTAGATTATCTTTCTAGGATTAATAGCGATTACGTGAACGACATCTGTGGAGTGGTTGGAGATCAATTATTAGTAACTAGCTGTAACCCGTCAAAAATGATGATACTTTTACATGTCAGTTCCTAAATAATAAGTATTTATTCATGTATAAAAAATATAAAATAAAATAAAATTATATATATTATAAAGAAGTTACGGACGTTACACAAAGTTACGACGAACGGACAACTAAATTATTATAATTGGGATGATGGAAAAATTGACAATGACGTTACTCACAGAACTACGGTAGGCTGGATGAAGTGGAGACAACTCACAGGCGTAATGTGCGATAGAAGAATGCCTATTAAAGTCAAAGGACAAATAAATAAAACAGCCATTAGACCGGCTGTCAGAGTGCTGGGTGACTAGCAAACAACACCTTGATAAACTGCATACCAAAAAAATGCGCACGTTAAGCTGGTCAGCGGGTGTCACACTGCTAGATAAAGTTCGAAATGAGCACATAATTGGTAGCTTTAAAACCGCCCCAATCAAAGATAAAATCAAAAAGAAACGTCTACAATGGTATGGTCACGTCCGAAAACGCCCAAAAGACCATTTGGTCGAAAAAGACCTAAAAGAAGACGACAGCATAGCACAAAACCATGCTCAATAGAGAAAGCGAACAAGGAAGGCCGACCCCGAGTAAATGGGACTAACGGTTTAGAAAGAAGAAGAATTATGGAGTGGTTTAGGGTGTTAAGCATAGAGGAGATAAAGAAGGAACTTGCGACGAATGTTGCCTAATAGAAATAAAGTGATATGATGTTTTATATAGTGTAATTGTGAGAATTATAGTAAATTAGAGTAGGAATTTAGAATGGGTGTGACACAGACAGAGACAGCGTAGCTAAGTATCGTACCAGCCTCAACACTAGATTATCCTAGTGAGGGGGTACTGTTTATTTTATTTATTTATTTTATTTTTATTTATTTATTTAATGAAAATACATTATATAATTATTATAAAATATGTTATACAAACAATTCAATTTCATATGTAAGATTAATTACGTATCATTTTAATTAACTACGTGATAGTACGATGGGGGTTACCCCGTACACAGCCACACCCCTGAGTAGACCATCCATTGTATAGCATTGTATAACACATACATTGTTTAGCCGCGACTTCTCCAGCGGGAAGTAGGTGCACTATGGTGCACGCGCCAGACGGTCACACACACACACATACAAACACACAGACGTGGCGAGTCTGCCGCGTAAACAAAACTGAGGCACAGCAGTGTACACGAGCCCTCTATACAGGTCATCGCATCATCAGCAGCACACACACACAGCTGGACTACAAGAGAGTTCTTTGTTCACAAAACATATAAAAACTAGCCACCGCCCTGTACGAGCATGTCAGTTTCTCAGCGACCCCCGACGTAGGCCGGGGGCCCTGGTCCTTCGAGTCTTTATCATTTTCTTTATTATCGTAATTTTGTGCAACTTGTAATTATTTTATCGAGCGTATAAAATCACCAAACATTTCACCACTTAGGATAATTCCCGCTGCATCCATCGTCCATCATCCACCATTCCATCAATCACCACAAATTGGTGACTAGAGTGCCACCACTATAACTTGGCGTGCGAGGGAGGGCGTCCCTGTCGCGAAACAGAAGTTGCCAGGTTGTAAATTTATTACACAATACATAATGTACTGAATGTACGGTGACCAGTGTCAGAGCTTTCAATATAAATTTGGTCGGGTAACAGCGCACTCCGCGGCGGCCGCTCTATCTATCAAACGGTAATATCGGTCCATTATTTGCTTTTTCAGCTTCGCAAAACTTTAATACTTCATTGGCAATTGTTCTTGCACCACCCCGGACTATTTTGGTTGTTTTGGACATAATAATTCAGTGTATATTGGTTATTAAGATGTCACAGCTCCCGAGCAAATACAAAGTTGCACTGAATTACAGGGCAAGGGGTTACCGCCGGGTGCAGGCGGGGCGGATTTTAGTTCCAATCTTGCCGCACGCCAAGTTATGTTGGGCAGGCAATACCGACGCTCACTTTGTGCAACCCCCAAAGTACCACTTTTTTTGTAACAATAATTGGAAAAATAATTTCCATTCTCAATTAATAATTAAGAAGTTTTTTTTATCGCAACTCCAATAAATGCCACTTTTCTAGAGATTTCAAAATAAATGCTTTTTGACCAATATTTCATCAGGGAATGTTTTTTTATTATTTCATGTTTGTTATAATATAAAAGATGTTCCCTGTCTCCTTAGCTAGACCGAGGCCTATAGTAAAGGAGACAGGATAATCCGTTGTCAATAAGTGTCAACTAGACACGGTGTAACATTTAAGCGGGTTAACATAGAAATATCGAATGCAATAATAAAAAGATAAATGAGAATGAAGAGACGAAGTCAATGAAAAATTAGAATATTTAAAAGAAATTAAAAAATTATGTTCGTGTTGAGTTTCTTATTTAATTGTTAATACGGTATCATTAATAGGTAACTAATAAAAAACTATAAGTACATATTTTTCTAAACAAACCCATTTTTGGTGCATTTTATTTTAAACAGTGTTTTTTTTGTGACGCTCTTGTTTCTATTAGACACTAAACGCTGCACAAGGATAGGAATAGAGCCTTTAGTGGGTGTTAGGGGTTTGGGGTTATGTGGTTTCCGGCATAAAATTTCACTTCAAAGATAAAAGTAATTAAATAATAACGTTATTTTAATACATTCGTTAGGTGAGTTAGACAAGGAACAAATTTAATTGAATAATCCTGAGGGAATACTCGTATTTAGTAGCACTAATCCGGGATAATCATGTAGAAAGGTAGTGGAAAGTTTGAGTGTGGACTTTTGTACAAACATTTAAATAACCATAGATTTACCTATATACTAATTTTCTAATATACAGATATGTAAAAATATATGATGAGATGCTGAAAATATGAAGAATATAAATAAGATAAATGATTTTAAAAACAAATGCTATAATTATTGTAAAGTATCATATGTATTGTATATTATATTATAAATTATACCAAAGATTAGATTATATTACAGATTAAGATATATTATCGATTTCATCATACAGGGTATCCCAACGTCAAGCCAAAATCGGGTGATAGGCCAAATCATAATAGTTATCAGAAAAATATTTTAAAAATCTAAGTCAGTGTTTTAAAAATTATAATTATAATTGGGGGCTCCATGCCGAGTATATTATTATCTATACTATAGTATAACTATAGTATATTATAATATACAATAATATTCTATATATATCAAGGTGCGTTTTTCTAGAATACTTGTACATTGATCAATTGTCATAAAAAAGTATTTAAAAAAATTCGATTTCTATTATAAAAAAAACTTTGTATTAGAGAATTATTTGTTTTGTTTTATATACCGCTAAGATATAATGACCACAGACATTATATCTAAGCGGTATAATATATATAGAACAGAACTCCGAATTCTAACTGTTAATTGGTTCGAATTTCGTGAGTTGAAATCCTGGCCAGCAATTGGATCAGAATACCTGGATTGTCAATTCCGACCAATGACACATCATTATTTCGATTGGCGGTCAGCGATCACGAAACAACTACCAAAAACAAATAATATACTTGACTTGTACTTGTACTTGACTTTTTAGAATATTTTTAACTGCAATCTAAATTTACACAAATCTATTATATGTATTTGAATCTCTTTACAGCAATCTTAATTTACACAAGTCTATTTTATGTACTTGTACCATTTTTTTATTTTATATTTTGTGTATTTTGTAAAAGCCCATAAGGGCGTTAAATAAATATATAAATAAAAATTAATTGATATTAAAATAAATATCTTAATCAATAATAAATTTCCACTGTAATAATTTAAAACAGTGGTCGAATTCCCGTTTATTCATATTATATTCATACGCCAAACACTTATTTAAATTCGTCGTAGCACAGTTTATATCGGGCAAACCATTGCATTAGAAATGTACGAATAACTATTTAACTAGAATCTGGATCGGGCCCTGAGCGAGAATCCGCGTATTTACCATCACCAACCAGACTCTATTTAATTGGTCCCTGTTCGCTGCTTTTGAGTCCCCAGTTTATGGATTAATTAACATTTTGGAATTGGTAGCCGCTAAACTTAAGGGAAATTTATGTACCCCTGAATTTATAAACGGACATTTGGTTAAAGGAAATTATCATATTGTAGACGATTAGTATCATAGTTTGCTAGACGATAACTAACTTATAGAGAGGTTAGGACGCCACACTTTTTTTGTTGTGACACACAACACTCATCCACATATTACATCTTCGCATGCAAGCTCGACGATTGTTGAAGCTCCTTACAGGACCGATAAATGATAGACAACTGTCTGTTATGCGTAATTTTTCCATTATATTACAACGCAACCTTCAATTAATAAAAAAAAATTCAATCAGTTAAATAGTTTTCTTACAATTTATGTATTAAAAGAGACCGTTTTTAAAAAATAACTAGCGGTTACCCGTCATAAATTACGGAAAATTAGTTCGCGTCTTTGCTAAGCCCTAGTATATGTTTATAGCATATTTTTGGCGGTCTACGGAGAGGCGGCCGTAGCCACACGCGTTAATCGGCCGGTTCGGGTTTGGTGGACCGGGGTTCAAGCCCCTTCTCCGGTCGTTTTGTTTTACCGTGAATTCGAACGAAATTATGGACGTTATGCCAAGTTACGGGGACAGACAACGAAATTATTATGTTTTTGCGTGGCTGTTTTAATCCTTGTTACATTAAATTTAGAGAATAAAAAAAAGAAAAAAATATATTTATGCATTTTGTGTTTAGTTTGAACCCCATATAGAACTTTATACTTACTTACCATCACGCCGTTTCTCCGCTGCAGTAGGCAGAGAGGATAAAGCGCCACACTGTTCTGTCCTGACATACAACTCTCGCCCCATCCACATTCATACAAGTTCGCATGCAAGCTCGATGGTTGTTGAGGCTTCTAACGGAACCATCTTCCAGTATCTCGTTAATCTGGTCGTACCACGTCTTCCGCGGACGCCCTCTCTTTTAACAATTGCATTATATATATCTTTCTTACCATTCTTTCCTTACTCATTCGCTCAACATACTCAAACCACCTGAGCGAACCTGTTTTATTTCTGTGAATTATGCTACGATCAGCTTTACATTAATTCCTGATATCTTCATTCTTTACTCTATCATAAATGGATTTGTCACACAAACGTCCAAGGGATCTCATCTCCACTGCATTACTTAATATGTTAAATAAATTTAATTTTAATAAATATTATTACTAACTTCTGCAATTATTTAATTCAAGCGTTATTTTAAATGTGACAGCTGTTTCGACTTGCAAGGCCGTTATCAAACAGTGGGTATACCACTTATAATCGACTTATTTATAGGATTTAAGCTACCCCTTCCCCTATGGATAATAAGATTTTATCGGTGAAGCCCATGTATATAAAGATTCTTTTTTCCCCTTAGGTACTTATCATTAAATATTTCCCGGTTTATAAAATTCTATGTTACGCTTAATTATCAAAATTCCCCGTTTTCTGTTAGTGATTAACTGAATTGCTTTGAAAGTGCCTCTATTTAGTTGTTATTTTATTTACACTCATACATAAAATTATTACATTAAATATTATTTTAATTTATGGCCTTGATTTAAGGATTCCTAAAAATAATAAGAAGGGGAGAGACGATCATGTTTTTGGTGAATGATGAAAAAATATTTTTCAATAAATTCATCCACAAATTCGGAATGCCTGCTTTTATCAATTCATGTGTTAAGCAATATACTCGTATTACATCGAAAATATTATAACAGAAAGCATTGAGTCAGAATTTGATGACTTTCTGTTTTAAATGGGAAATTTCTTATATTTTTTTTCCTCTACATCTTGATAGAACGCATATTTTCGTAGGATGTCTAGTTTTCAAGTTGAGTCATATTAATATTTTTTCGTCTGATTGAAATCACTAAGTTCTATAAAAATTCTTAATGCTAATACAATTTTTGCCACTTGATGATGACGTAGATAATAGATACCATATTTAAAGTTTTAATTAGAATGGCTCAGTCTCGAAGAACAAAACTTATCTTAAAAATGTAGATACTCGTAAGAAGGAAAAATTATAGAAATTTGTTAATTGCTGACATTGTTAATGACTGTTTCGTAGGAGATCTATCTCCCGGATAGGCGATGTTGTATGATAGATTAAGGAAATAATATAAGAGAACTATTACCAAACTTATGAAATTAGCTGTTTAGTCTCTTAATTCAACGTAACTCTATAAAATCACTTTTTTCTGTTCTATCTTGTAGATGTTTTATTTGATCTCTATGTTAGCCGTGTTCACGTGATGAAAAGCATTTAAACTAATTCAATTATAAATGTATTATCTATATCATGTTGTGTATTTTTCATTGTTTGTGAACCATTTAAATAAATAAATAATTACCAGTGTTTTCATTTATCTCCCAAGACAACGTCCACATGACAATATGATGTTATTTGGCATTATACTACGATAGATTAATGCATTAAGCTTGCAAGAGAATCCCCAAGGTAAGCAGTGAGATCGACTCTGGGACTTGTATTAGTAGATTGCGAGGCGTATCTCATTTGATTGAGACTACATATATATATATATATATATATCAACAGTTGCATGGCGGAATACGAGACCTGAAGTAATTAGATATTACGCAATATGGCAAACATTTCACATCACGCCTGGGTATTTCAAGAAAACATATGATGTGACTATGAGTCGTGTATGTTCTCTCGACACTTTTCCACTCCATAATCTAACCTTACCTGATAATTTAACGTTTAAAACCAAACATTGAAATATTTTTCAGATTATTCATGATTATCATAAAAAAAAAAAAATTTAATTTTTTTTTTTAAATAGAGATGCGAACACGGAATTCGTCTCATATCAATATTCTTACTATTAAGCTAAACGCTTGTGCTATTAAAATAGAACTAACTTGCTTGTCTGGAGTGAGATTCGAACCTGCGACCTTTGGATCACAAGGCGAGAGTCCTAACCACAAGACCAACAAGCTACTAAATTAATGGAAAACTTAAGTTACTCATTCCTTGTCTACCAGATTCGGGCTTCATTAAATAACTCCTCAATCTAAACATAACAATTTCGTTTTCTGTCTGTCCGTAACGTCAGTAACTTGCTGGAATTACAAGTTTGCTAATAGAGTGTGACGTGTAAGCGCATAATATATGCAATTGCGCAGTTACAAAAAGGTCCTAACTAACATTTTTTTAATGGCATGGTTAATGCAGAAATGTAGCATAGACACGCATAAACTTATGTTTTGTTCCCCATGAATAATTATATTTGTTTATTTTAAAGTGTCCTAATTATTGCTCATTTCCCTTTAAAATACGTTTTGATTTTATCTTTTATATTTATTTTTTGGTTTATTTTGTTTTCTTATTTTATTTATCTGATATATTGGATAAATTATCATTATTTTACTCTACTACTAATTTGTTAAAGGTTTCCAATTATTTAGTTTTACTTTGAAATTCACTGAGTAACTATGATAAAAAATATTTAATATTATTACTAAATAAATTTTCAATTTAAAAATGCACATATTGCGATGAAAAGGCGTCCCTGAGAGGGGAAAAGCTACTACCCTCGTGGGAATGACATAAAGCTCACGAAATTCACTTTATTTTTAATATAAAATTTTACGAGCTTGCGTCGTGCAAATTTACTAACAATGTTCAAACATTTTGCTTACGGAAATTGTGCAGTGGGATATGCCTGTAAATGTAATCAATTTTAGTCTGACATACGAGTTTTGTGCATCTCTTTTACGATATTTGTCGTGCATTATATTTTTACATTTTTTTTATAAAATATTAAAATAAATTATATATTTTAGTTTATCACATATTATACAAAAAATACGTAATAAACTAAAGTCAGTACACAAAAATTTATATCATCAAAAATATTGTTCCTTTTGAAACTCTTAAAACAATGTTAACTTTTTACACAACACTATTCGAGAAAACATTATTGTCACCTGCATTTGCACAAATACCCAATTGCCGAAAACAGGTCATAATTTATTGTTCATTAAACTTCATTTCTTATCACTGTTTAATATACACAAACATTCATTTAATTTTCTTATATAGGTATATACCTAAATATACTTTTTAACTGCGCTATTATATATACATTTTGTTACTATCCATGCATATGATTTTTTATATATATTACTTTACTTTCACTTTTGCTTTTGTATTATACAATATTTACTGTTCTTATTATCCACATTTTATATTTATATACTCAATTAATTAATGAATTAATCTTATAGTTATATAGTATTTTGTTGTATATCTTTATTATTTTTTGTTCTCACTAATATTGTTCAGCTGCTCATCTCGGCACAGGTTCTTCCTAGTGAGATGAGCGGCTCTATCTCCTATGTCATGTAACAAGATGAAGATAAATAAATAAAAATATATGTACGTAGCTATGGTAGAACCAATAAATCTTTATGGTAGTTTGGTATGAGGAAATGCCAGGATAGAAGAGTGTGGCGTTCAATCCTCTCTGCCTACCCCTGCGGGGAAACGGCGTGATAGTTGGTTAGTTAGTTAGTTAAATACATTTCAAACAAGCATCAAACAAATACAAATCTACAAAAGCGAATTATTAAATGTATCTTTCCTAATAGTACAGTAAAATCTATCAAAAACAAAAGAAAAAATATTTTTACGGAAATAAACTAATGAATATTTAAATATAGGCTTATACTGAGTAACTACTGTAGTGATAACCATAAAACACTTGTAATGAATACTTATAATCCGAGACAAATGTTACATGGAAAATATATTATACCGATATGCAATAATTTTTATGGAGAAATTATTATTACATTACATTACAAGTTAAAATACCAACGGTTTTCAACGGTATGCCCTCCGACTTGTTTGGGTTGGATTCATATGTAAAGGTAAAAGTGGCATGTTGCAGTTATTAACCGTTATATATGCCTGTCTCAACACAGAGCTGTCTAGTGAGACAGGCATAGTATAATTTAACTCAAACAAATGTAAAAGTAAAGAAATGAAATAAATGAAAATGAAAAATGAAATTAAAAGGTAGGGTATAAGTATTCATTAGTAATAGAAGAAACCTGCTGATAAAATAGTCAGCAGGATTTTTGAAGTTGTAAAATATGTAATAAATTTAAAAAAATTAAAATAAAAAAAAAGTAATCCTCGATGATTGCATTAAATTTTTTTTGGATATTGCTGCCTTTGATTTTGTACCCCACATACATTTTGTTACATTTTTAATTTATTCGGTCTAGTGTTCTGCAGTAATTTCATTTAACGACTTCTTATTTCCTTAAACCTCAGGATCCTTACTTAGACCCTTAACAAACTATGGAGCTATTGATTGTAATAATGCGTGTTATTTTTTTTTAATTCGCATAATGATACAATTAAAACAATTATTATATATTATTGTTAGCCAGAACAAACAATTGCGATGTTTCTGTACCTTTCTGATGAGAAAAACACAGTCCTAAAGACATTTATCTCAAATTGGACCAAAATCTCTTAAGCTCTTGGAAACAACCATTAAAGTTGTATCTTCTGTAACTAGCTTCAAAACAACATTAAAGAAGTGGATATTCACCGAGATACTGGACAGACATGTACTAAAAAATCTCATTTATTTTCTAATCCACTACATTTTCTTCTACAATTTCTTAATTTTATTCCTTTGTACAGTATGATTATTTTTTTATTATCATTCAAATTATGTGAAAGTAATGGTTTTGATTAGAAGCAACATCGTCAAAATCTCAAAGACGAAATTTAAATATGAATTTTTGTAACTGATTTCAAAGCCAGAGAGGAAATTTTAAAATCGACGTACTTTTGATAAAATACTTCTAAAACACACAAATATGCTTTCAAAATCAGTTATCGATTGTGAAATTGACACTACCGTCATGTGCAAAGTGGCATTTTTTGTTTTAGTTCTCGTCAATCAATAGTTAAATATATAAAATATAAATAGCAATAAAAAGCGGAAAATGTATAATTTTCTGTATAACAATATCCATCAGTAACGCTACCAAATAAGGCATTTAATTATGATGTATAAAAAGCAAAAACAATTATTGTTCTCTACGCAAAAATGTCCGTCACTAAAAAACAAGTCACAAATTAAGATGAGGTATAAAAAGGAATTAAATTAAAAGGTATCAAAAATTTTTAAAAATGCACAATTGTCTACGTAACAGTATCCTTAACTTACGCTACCAGATGGCGCCAATAATGATGAGATACAATGTGTTTTGATTTGTATACCACCAGGACATAAAAATGAGTAATTAATGTAACACTGAAATTCACAAAAAAAAAATCGATAATAATTTATCTAAGATACCGAGCACTTTATTTATCCGAGTCCTTAATCTGTCTTGCTAGCTTTGGCTTTTGTTATTTCAAAAATTTACCTCGAAGTTAGCAGTGTACACTGATCAATAAACCTTTCAAAATAATTACTTTCCACACATACATTTATTTCCACACAACGAATATACAACTGTATTGAATTTCATTGTTACTTTGAGACTCCCTCGGGAAAACCTTCCAGTAATCCGAGAGGCAGGATAGCATTTACATTTCTCCTCTACGTTTTATTGCTGTATATATTTGATGGAAAATATTTTAGGATTAAATTAAGCTAGTTCTACAATATCCGAGACTAAAACAACCAGTGCGCGCCCCCTGTACTTACTTCTCATCGTATCTTCATTATCATCATCAACATATTCATCATCACCTTCGGGTTCATCACCACCATCATCGTCACCTTTATTATCTTCATCATCAGCATCATAAGACTG
Organism: Agrypnia vestita; assembly: GCA_016648135.1. Lineage (NCBI taxonomy): Eukaryota > Metazoa > Arthropoda > Insecta > Trichoptera > Phryganeidae > Agrypnia > Agrypnia vestita. The sequence continues at coordinate 11,641 of JADDOH010015849.1, read as the reverse complement.
TTCAGTAATATAATTCTTACGCGATTATAACTATCTCACCAAAGATTTATTGTGACCTCACCGGGAATCGAACACGCAACATTCGGTGTGAGAATCCAGTAATGGCTGCGTTGAATGAATATATATTTTTTTTATATCATGCGCATGAATCATATAGTAAATTATATAGCTGTCTTTAAAAGACAAATACAAATACAATTTTTAAAATAAAAATTTTAAATTGATAATACTGTGCAGCAAGGCGAAAATTAAACAAGTTTAATTTGTATAACGTTCTAAAAACACAGTTACTGGAATTTGTCCCCAGAGGAATGATTAATTAATTAAGGATAAATTATAGAAATCTCCAGAGACGAAGCTTATTTATTTATGAGAAAAGTGGATGGAAGTCTCTTAAACGATGGCTCAGGGGTTCACTCTACACAATGCAACGTTCACCAATTCCTTCTTAATATCATACACACATTATCAAAATTTGAACGTTCTGTATATTTATTTATTTTTATTTATTATATTTATTTATACAGCAAATACATGATGTTTTTTTATGATAAATTGATTTTATGTTATAACATTTTTACGGACTTTATATTCCTCATAATATGAGCCAAAGTTCGAGCTTATGGGAGGAGTATTTACAAGCTAAATTAAAGTATAGAAGCAGAAACGATTTAGAAGAAGTAATTTTTTTATTATACAGAAACCATTTGAGATATGTGGGCAATGTTACAATTCATCGTTGTCCAAAATCAGGGACTTGAACTATTCGTACTTTGAAATGTTCCTTTCTTGAAATTTGTTTTGCGACAACAATGTATTGTACCATTGAACTCCCAAGTATGTATAATAATATTGTGCCATAGTGTTTTTTAAAGATGGTATCTTTATCTGTCCCTTTGTTCTAATGTCTATTACTTTTACAGTCTAAGAGGTGAGATTTATTTATAAAATAATCTAAAATACATTCGAAACAAGAACCTTTCACATATTACTATGGTCTCAGCTAGAGACATCTTTTGTTTTTTTTCTCATTAACAAGTTAGTATACACAACTAGTAATGATACCTCTATATTTAAATTTTTAAAGTTGAGTTATTTTAGCAATATTCCTTTTAACTTAAATATATTTATATGATATTTTTTCGATTTATTAAATGATTACTATACGATTCATGCGCATGATATAAAAAAATGAAACATTAATCATTCAACACGGCCCTTACTGGATTCTCCTTATTTTTCCATTGAGTAGAATCAAATTTGTTTTTAATTTTTGTGCATAATATATTGGAGTTCTATAAACTTCCCTTGGAAACCATAAATATACCTGCTGTCAGGGAATCGCGGTGGAGTGAGATAAATGAAATATTCTTAATTAATTCATTGTTTTAATTTTCATCAAAAGTCACCGAAACACAAATTTAATTGGAGCACTATTATGCAATTCATACTAATGACACCAGTCACTCGAAAATACTCGACCTTCTGTTGAACGCCTTAATCGCCGTTTCACACTGACTCGTTCTAGAATACTTCTAGCTCACCGGTAGATACTCTCTTATTATATCATTGGTGGATTCGCTCAATTGTCGCTTTATCTGTGGCTTCCATTATACGTCAAAACAAACTGTCTGCGCGGCGATGGCTCACCCGATTAATCCTATGCTTTCAACTAAAGAGTTCTTTCTAAAGTATTCCAGAATGTTGGGACACCTTGGATTGTGTGCTGTTCTTCTCAATTTTTAGAATCTCGTGACAATGCGGCAATACACAAATGTGTTTGTAATGATAATATCCCATTCTCGAACATGGAAATCATATTAATATTTTCAAAAATTATACTTGGAATATCTCAGAAACTACTTGAACCAACCTTATAGTTCCAATGTAATTTGGTCGTCTCTTAAAATCGAACATAATATAAAGTAACCCATTAAAACTAAGTTTTTATTATACTCCCTTTCTTTGTAAAATATAACAACAATTAAAGATGAATTAAAACACATAACATAACACTAAACTTACAGTTATTTAATATATTTCTAAAATGTCAGATGTTTTGAGCTTTGATAAGACACTTCATGCTTTGAAGATTAAATTCCAAAAACATTTGTCAGTCAATTTAGATTTTCGACATTCATAGTGAAGTATCTATTATGTATACCGACGGAGTAATTCAAATTTAGAAAATATTCCGCGACGTTATCGGGCCGCCGTTGCTAATAATCAAACTTTTCTAATGATTCCAATTTGAAAAAAACAATAAAATTTCTAAAAATCCGAAATTATACTATAATTATTAATTTTTTTTAAAGAAAATTTGATGGATCTTCTTGATCGTCGCCACGAGTCTACTTGCCAAGTTTTAGCTCGATTGGATCACGGGAAAAGGGTTAAAAATCGATCCAAAGTTTTTTCGACGGCAAGCCGGCAAGCAAGCAAGCACCACGAGTTAATATAAAGGGAGTAATAAAAAAATCTCAAGCACTATACTTTCCTAACAATTCTCGTTCCAAATGAACTTTGAACTTATTTAATTTCATTCAACTTCGTTTTTAAGTACACTCCGAGAGATCACTTCAAGCTAGTTTGCTCAAAATAAAATCCCCGGAATAGAAATACTAATGACCCAAGGGATTGTACCTGAAATCCCTCCCCCACAGTCGATAAGTGACCTTTAAAAATTGTGGTCTCAAATAATAATATTACTATATCAACGCACGTACAAATTCAGGAAACAAATTTGATGCGCGCATTCAAGTAAAATAGAAAAAGCATTGGAATGACATTTTTATAAAGATAAGGATTATTTACTCAATTAATATTTTTTCCCAGACGCCTTGATAATACACAGAAAATTCGCTTATATGCGCTACACGCCACTACATGAATGAACCTACCCTATTTGAGATAAATTATAGAAGTCTCACAGAGACAAAGCTCTTTATATGGGAAACGTGTATGGAAGTCTTTTTTATGATGGCTTAGAGCTTACAACCTGTATGCATAAGTGATCACTCTACATAATTTTCACCAATACCATCGTAAAAACATCCACACATTATCAATTTATATGTCCAAACTCAAAATTTTTCATAAATTAGAAGGGGCTTTTCTAGCGATATCTATAGTCCTTCTCATGTATTTCGTAGCTGGTAATATACCTCCATATTTTAAATTGGACTATATATATATTTTTTTAATATTGATTATTTTATTTGTATATAGATATATACTTTTATTTATTTATATACTAGTAGTAATTTGATTGATTATTATTTTTCTATAATAAATTTGACTACTAGCCCAATTCTAAATTTTTTTCCAATAATTGCGAGTAATCAAGAACTTCAGTAATAATATTTAGAAAAACAAGGAACAAAAGACATTTCATTCGAATTTTTTTGACAGTTATACAATACTCTGATAATTGAATGGTAATTTCTGAAACACGTTGGTGTAAATACTCAAATAAAAGTAGATATATACAAATAAAATAATCAGTATTTTTTTAAATGTCAATCTACAATGTTGCTCAATCAATTGAAAAAAACTATTTTTTTAATGTATGTACATGATATTCTTCCGAATTATTTCAAATTTACACATACGCCTGAAAATCGTTACATTCAATTTTTTAACTCTTTATATCCTCAGTGGATTTAGATTTAATAATGAACCTGTCCCACATTAATGTTATAACCTAGCCTAACCTGGTTACTCGAAGCTGATCAAAGCCACCTTGAATAAACTTGTTGATACTACATGATGGTTATTGATTGCATCTAGGCACAGGACGCCACCAGCTGTGAGGTCACAACCACTGATGGAATCCGCTGAGCGATAATTCTCAAACTCAAATCGTTTTGGGAGAAATCCACAGGGGAAACAGAAGTTCTAGTACCGGTTATGCAATTGACAACCAGACCAATGAACACGTAATTTATTCAGAATATTTTTGAGTTTGTTCAAATCTTTCGGAACGGCAGTGCTGGATTTCCCGTAAATCAACTGTAGATTTCTCATTAGCGACATTAACGATATTAAAATAATCAGCGACATCTGCGGGGATTTAGGGGGAATGAAAATGGCTGCAACAGGCCGCGTATGAAAGGTGGTTACAACAAAAATGTGAAGTGTGGCATGCAATTCAAATATATACAACTTCCAAAAAATTAGTAGACATGGTATATTCTATCATGGGTGGAAATGGCGAACGTTACGTATGTGAATAGTGAAAGCCAACCATACGATAGGTCGTAAGTCCTATGTACACCAAAAAATGACTTCTTTACCTATTCTCCCATAAAAATACAGTTTCGTCTCTGTGAGACATCTATAATATACATTAATTGACGTAATTTATTGTTTTAATAATTGATTCCTTATATTTTCCTAAAACTATGGTCTAAGAATACAATTAATATATTTTGTCCACAGAGAGATAATAATTAACTAACAAAAATTATAGAAGTCGCATAAAGACGAAGCTATTTATATGAGAAAGAATGTATAAAAGGAAGGGTTGAAGCAATCCCGTTTCTCAGGCTCCGAATTAACACATAAAGTAGTAAGACACATATTTACATGACAACATAACCTCAACTGATCCAGGCGTGACTTTGCATTGATCGCTCTAATTCAGATTCCGCCATTAAAGGGCCGTAGCCTTGAATTGCGGCAGGTATTTCGGGGCGAGCCTGGCTGGGGGATGATTCGCGGCGAATAAGCAATCGACCCCTTTCTCTTTATATAGAACATCGAGAGCCTTTCACAGATAAAATTGGGTTACCCTAGTTCACGCTCAAATCGGTCCTGTTTATATTTTGTTGGCGGTTAAATAATATTTCACAGAAGGAGAAGATCCCCGCTTGTCTCAGCGATAACACGGTTATTTGAGATTTGTACCTGTTTGTATCGATGATCGGTAACTGATTTTTCTTACTTCGACGGGCAACTATCGGTACTAAACAAAGTTGTATCTCAGTTAACAATCATCGATACCTACATTTAGTTACAAAACTCGAATAATATGTATATAACCGTTTAAAATGATGGTTTAACCATCAACAATAATACCGGAAACACGGCTAAATTACTTTCATGTTATCATGCTTTTATTTTTGTAGAAGAACCTTTTAGGAAATTGAGGATCCAGATTAACTCAATATTTTGCTCCAAGTGAATTTATTGACTTGTTACAATGGAGTTCATGCGATCATGTTAATAGTAATAATAATCAGATAGCTAACAAGTTGTTACTGACGTAGTAGTTGAATTGTAACACGACGTATCAATGTGGCGCCTCCCTATTTATACCCATTCCCTCTCTCATAATGTATGTCTCTTACATAGAGTATTTTGGACATTCTTTGGATGCGTATTTGATTAAGGAGAGAGAGAAAGTGTCTTGATTGGTTTCTATATAGTTTTATACATTAAGGATTCAAATTTAATATTTTGGATGCTCCAAAAACGTACCTCATTCAACCGTGCGTATTTTATACATTTAAATGCTAATGCAAGTCAAGAGGTCCAATTGCTTTATCGGAATACATTACAAAAACACCCTGGCTATATGAAATCGACAAGACAACTGCGCGCCGAGAAACACGCGCAGACAACTGTGCCCATTCGCGCAACATTCCGCGCGGCATGTCGCATCAACATCTAGTTTAGGAGACAATGACGCGGTCATATGAAGTGTACACACCGGAACTCACATATCACTCGTCGCGGAAATGTCGCCCAAAAGGGTTATGATGATTGGTGCTGCGTATTTATTTATTCTAACGAGTTTATCCAATCGTAAGAGCAGAAAAAGGTGGTGGGTGTTTACTGCAAAGAAGAAAAAGAATGATGGATATTCTATGCGATCTTTAAATGTCTGACGGATCATTTGTCAATTTCATTCGAATGACAATAACTGATTTTGAAAATTTATTACAAATGATCGGGTCTTCCATAGCCAAGCAAGACACAATATTACGGAACGCTGTTTTATATTTTATGATATAGCATATGTAACTATAGCGCATGCGTCTTAGCTTGTCAACATACCACGTGGTACTGACGTACTGACGCGCGGTACGATGTCCCCGCGTGCTCGCTCGGGAACCGTGCGCACGGCAACGTTGCCGCGGCACGTAGAAATGCCGCGCTATCTTGCGCGCGACGTTGCAGCGTCACGTAGATTCTATGCCGTGCATGATGTTGAGGGACAATTTTTCCCCTACACCTCCCAACAACAGCGCGCAGACAATTAAGCGCCGACAATAGCGCGCAGAAAAATCTGCAAAACTAAAAAAAGCTATTTGTTTAACCCACCCATCCTTACCTATAATGATGGTGTAAATTTTGAGAAACAATGCATAAAATCGTTTATCTTCAACAATGGAGCATGTTGAACATGTAGAAACATGGTTGAAAATTTTCGAAGTTCATGAAAAAATTTTAATTTATTATTTTCCTTGTCAATATACAGGGTGTACCAGAGCTAGCATTAGAAACTTGGCCGGTAGATTCCTGACTATGTTATAAGTCTAAAATGTTCAAGCAACCATGAACTAATATCAATAGTTAGATATAATTATACAATACAACAATACTAAGATAAAAAATAATAAAAGACAATAGGAGATATGCAATATCAAAGTTTGCATTTTTTTTTCAATATTTCTGACTTATTTTTTGTAAAAAGTTGAACTATCATTACAGTAACTTATATCGATGATGAAAAATTCATTCGCATACTCAGGATCTACCTGCCAAGGTTTTGCTGCTAGTTCTGGTATACCCTGTATATCTTCATTATGCTAAAATGATTGATTCGAATATTTAGATTTGAATTATAGCATTTTGGCGTCTTTTACCGATTTCTAATTTATTCTTCAATTTTCAAAGTTCCGTAAAATCGTCAATATTGATATCGATTTTAAAGTTATTCTTGTAGGTAGAGATGTATTCAGCATAATAATACACGTACTGATTTTCTAAGTATAATAAATATAAATAAATTTACATTTTGGTTTTATTTAAAATCCTTTGGACTGTAATCCACGCTTGAATAAATTTTTTCCCTCTTAAAAGTTATCAGTTTTTTGTTGGAAGCAAACCATTATTTTATATTAAAATGGGTTACAGATTTTACATACAATATTAATGTGGGATAAATTAGAAATTTTGGATATAAGAAAAAGTGTCAATAGTAAATTAAATATTATAAACGGTCTGGTAAATTTTCCTAATAGTTAGCTACCTTTCAATTTTTTTTTCACATTCGTACTTAATTATTTGTTCGTCTCCCATATATATGTATTTATTTTTTGATTTTGTTATTGTCTTTATTTCAATTTTTAATTTCAATGATGAGACCATTGGCTCCGAAACGTGTTAATATTTCAACAAATTATCGATTATATAAAACATTTTGTATTCTTGTTAATTATAAATTAATGCGTGACTATGTATATTATCAGAGGGAAGGATCGTGAATGTTGGTTCTACGGTTTATGTACCTAAAAATGCTTTAATTCTCCCTAAAAAGGCTTTGTTCTAACAAAGGCACAGATGTAAGGGCTGGGGATCCGGGATAGCATCACAAGTCAAGCCAAGCCATTAATGACCTTAACTATGTTAAATAATTAAACTTGCCGCTTTGAGAACTGAGTTTCAGCTTAAACTCAGAATGTTTTAAGGACTTATTTCAATTCTTTTTCCGAAGGAAAATTATTAAAATTGCTAGTGTAAAGCAAATGACCTTTGTAACATGCCTCAACGTGCTCACATACTCACAAACTCATAATTCTCATATTCATAGCCAAAGAGCATAAATAATAGGATGCTTAAACATTCCCAAATACAACAAAACGACCACACGACACCTTAACACTAATCTAGGTGTTAAATTTTTCAATGATTTTCCAATGAGTATCAGAACTGAAGAACAATATACAAAATTCAAGAAAAATACTTAAAACAAATAGAATAAATAATACATAATCAAAACAAAAAATAATTAGAATTTAAAAAATTACTGTACTCCGAAAATAATTTGTTTACTTGGTATCATTGAAAGATTTGGCAGATACTTCGTGGTGCAACATTATAATTTAAAAATATGTTTTACTTTACTTTGTAATACACATTTAAGTAAAACATATTTTTAAATCACCAGTATTTATTTTATGATGTTTATATTTCTCTACATTGTTTCATATATTGACTCATACATACTTATCATTCATGCTCTAATATTATACATCATGTACTCCTGTCCCCAAAAACAGGTTTTAACTTTTCTAAGGAAATTTAAACACGTAAAAAATGTAATATTCACTGGCACTGTAACATGTAGGTATTTATTTTACTTTCAATAAAGAATAAAGACATTATAAAAAATTGATTTTGGTATTTAAAACACATTATAAATAATTTATGGAAATAAAGAATATGATTTTTCGTTCAAATTACAGTTTTTAGATTTTAACACGTTTTTACAAAACATCGATTATTTATATTCTCCAGTATTTATATTCTCTATTTTGTGTTATTAATTTAATGTCGTATATATTTATTTTAGGGTTTAATTTACTTTTACTCTCTAGAAAACTCTGAAAACTTATAGAAACAGACGTTTAAAATCAGAACATAATGAGATGCTAGTACACAAAATATAAATTTGTTAAAAAACTGATTATTCCATAATCTGGCATAAATAAATAGTATACCTACTTGAAATATAATACGTTACCTAGAATACAATATTCAAGTTCCCCAATAAATGGGTAATCCATCTCTATGATCCAAATTTTAATCATTGTTTTAAATTCTTTGGATACTTAAATTTTAATACACTTTCCAAAATTGTATTGTGCAGATTAGGGCCTAAGTGTCTAAAATTTCTTTATCCATAAGTGGTTCTCGCTCTTGGAATTTGAAGAGAATCTTCAAGTTCAAAGAGCGCAAACTTGTTTCTGCGTATAGGAATTATGTTTTGAGTTTCTTTGAAGTGTGTTTGTGTGCTAGAATGTTTTCGCGTAGATTTGTCTCACATGGAAAACATCAAACATTTATTACCACGCTTATATTATTAGCTGCGGGTAACAAAGTTAATGGTGCTCTGAATACCATTATGGCCAATAAGAACCTGTCAAAAGAAGCAAGACTTGCGGTACATAATGGCATTCTAATGCCAACTCTGATGTATGGAAGCGAAGCCTGGAATGGCCAAAAAGGGAATGAAAGTAGACAGAATGCGATGGAAATGCAGTCAGTGTGGAAAATCTTTGGTCGTTAGAGTGAGGAATGAACAAATCAAAAGTTAATGTAATGCTGGCTGTAGTGTGGTAGACAGAATAAAGAAAGGAATGCTGAGATGGTTTGGTCATGTTGGAGGATGACCCTGTTAAAAGCCTCAACAACCGCAGAAATCGCATGAGAAGATGTATGAAGGTAGCCGAAGCAAAAGATAGAACAATATGGCGTTCTATCATCTCTGCCTACCCCTGCAAGGAAACGGTGTGATGGTTAGTTAGTTAGTTATGGATATTTCACCCTCTTGCCAACCTTCAATCAAGTTGAATTTAACACAGATTATTATCGATGCAATTCATCAATCAATTATCATATTCACTATAATTAATCAATTAATGAATAATAATCAATTAATCAAAGTTTTATATGGAAAATTAGTTAGTGAGCTTACCAAAAGATGGCGCAAGTTTTCTACCGAAGTGATTTTATACGTTTGATAATATTAAGACAAAAAAAATTAAGACAGAAAATTATATTGCTTGAAAAATATTTTTTTAAATCACGCCAAAAAGTATCTACTAAAAAGTTGAAAATAAATTTACAGCTAAAAATTTTTAGCCTCGCTCTCCAAATAAAAGCGTGGGCCCATTTTCTCAATCAACTACAGAATTCTGAATTCATATCAATATCCTAAACGCTTACCTTTTATTGGGAGAGTGAGGCAAAAATTTTTGCCGAAAATGTATTTTTTACTTTTTAATACATTTAAGCGTGGTTTTAAAAGATTTTTTTTCTTCATGCACGTAATATAATATTTAAATGTTTTTTCTGCCCTTATAGTTGATGTTTTTGTGTTTGTTTGTTGATGTTTGGATTTCAAAATTATTTTCTGAGCAATAATTAAAGGATTAATTGCAGTCCTTGTCACTCCTCTCGACGCAATTATTTAATAAACTAGCCCTTCAAAAATGACGGTACTTTTGCATGTTGGTTCCTAAGAAATAAGTATTTCTTTATTAATGTAAAAAAATAGAATACAATAAAACATTTACTGTAAAAAAGAAAAAAAATACTATGAAGAAAAAAAGAAAAGTTAAAATATTATTTAAAGAAGTTACGGACGTTACACGAAGTTACGACGGACGGACGGACTGACAATGGAATTATTATAATTAGGATAGCTTCCTATTTACGGCAACTACTGCAAAGAGGGGGTTTTACATACAGATGGGCTATTTCAAAGCATTCCACATTTCCGCCGCTGGATATTGTCATTTTAACTTTTCATTTTGCTCCTGTTGTATGAAATATTTTAAAAATTCATTAGGATAGAATTTTTGTTTCTCTTTACTTCATCAAAATAATATAAATCATGAAATTATAATATTGTCGTTGTTTGTGCAAAGGATTACCGTATTTTTGTGTTGTGTCAATCGCGATGTTTGTTCGACCGGAGACCATCCGGAGTGACTCTCCCCTGGCTAGATGGCTTGGGACGTGACGACAGATGTCGCATGAGCATGACAACGCTCACTTCGTTATCTGACCTCGAAGCACCGTCAGTGACATTTTTACGCATCGCATCCGTTTTATATAACTTTATAAATCCCGCCATTACGTTGATATTGATAATATTTGCCGCTAATCTTGAGTGAAGCGCGCCGCTTTGATCCGTTCGCGCCAGCACGCGAGATATAAAATATATTATATATTGAATCCACTGCCGCAATACCTACAAGTGCTGGACAACAGCGCGCCTATTGAATGCATGAAATTAAAATAAATAATTGCACCGGGATAACGCCGCAGTTTGTGAAAGGAGATCAGGATAAGTCAGTTGATACCATTTTGGGTGGTTTTGGGTCTGTCATATTAAAGACGGTGTCCTTTGCACAGACAATTTATCTCCCTGGAGTTGTACCTATTTGCACGGCAAGCTCCAATAACCGCCATTTTATCTTTCAGTCATTCTTTAACAACTAAAATGTAAAAGTACCGACATTTTTGACTGGTTACAACTAGTTTTTGGCAATAACACCCTCTTACTGGGTGACAAGCCATTAAATTTATTTTAAGAAAAAACTAGTTTATAATAATTCTCAACAACTGCAGAATTACTTTTGGTAAAATTATTTATATAATAAACTAGAAAACACTTTATATAAACTACTCATTTATTGAATTACCAAAATGTTATAGCGCTAATGGTCCTTTCATCAGGATTCAACGTATATTAATAATTAAAATTCAAATTATAGACATTAACAAAAACAAAAAATACATAAATGAGAGATAAATTACTATTTAAGAATAAATGGAAAAACAAATTGAAAGGGTAAATATTTGCAAGAAGAAAAAGAAGCCATCTTTTTTATAATATTAAATT
>JADDOH010015848.1:0-65303 GCA_016648135.1 Agrypnia vestita | reverse complement strand
ATTAGGTCCTTACATATGAAATTGACGTTTTGCCGTACTGGCAAATTTGATCTCAAATATCTTCTCTTTGGTTAGGAATTCCAAATCCAAATTTATACAGCTATTTCCTCATGTATTTGTGTTTTGAAAATTATAATTCATTTGTTTTTTCCTCAATTGTTTTTTTCTTTGCGTCACTCAGTTTACAAAATGAAAAACTTGAAATATCGCGTTATTTACGAGTACGAGTTCCACCGTGGCACCAGTGCTGCAGAAACGGCTCGAAGGATTAATGATGTGTATGGCGACGGTGCCGCAAAAGAAAACCCAGTGCGTTTTTGGTTCCAACGTTTTCGTTCTGGAAATTTCGACCTGCAGAACAAGCCCCGTGGACGGCCGGAGACCAAAGTTGATAATGAAGAATTGAAGGCTATTGTGGAAGCGGATCCATCGCAAACCACATCCGAGTTAGCTGCAGGCTGCGGTGTTAGTGATAAAACTGTTTTAATCCACTTGAAGCAAATTGGTAAGGTGAAAAAGCTTGAAAGGTGGGTACCTCACGAATTGAGTTAAGCAAATCAACAAACGCGCGTTGACTGCTGCGTTGCATTACTCAACCGGCACAATAATGAAGGGATTTTAAATCGAATCATTACCTATGATGAAAAATGGATCCTGTACGATAATCGGAAGCGCTCATCGCAATGGCTGAACCCTGCCGAACCAGCCAAACCATGCCCCAAGCGAAAATTGACTCCAAAAAAGTTACTTGTGAGCGTTTGGTGGACTAGTGCTGGTGTCGTTCACTACAGCTTTCTTAAATCTGGCCAGACGATTACGGCAGATGTCTATTGTCAGCAACTGCAAACCATGATGGAAAAGCTAGCTGCTAAACAACCGAGGCTGGTTAATCGCTCTAGGCCACTGCTGCTTCATGATAACGCTAGACCACACACTGCACAACAGACGGCTACCAAATTAGAGGAGCTTCAATTGGAATGTCTAAGACATCCACCGTACTCTCCGGACCTTGCCCCAACAGATTACCATTTTTTTTCGAAATTTGGATAACTTCTTGCAAAGGAAAAAATTCAACTCCGATGGGGCAGTCCAAACCGCCTTCAAAGATTTTATTGATTCCCGTCCGAATGGTTTTTTTAGTAAAGGGATCGATGAACTACCTATGAGATGGCAAAAGTGCATAGATAGCAATGGTACATGCTTTGATTAAATAAATATATTATAATAAAAAAAAATCGGCTTTATGTTCCTCCCATACTAAACGCCAATTTCATATGTAAGGACCTAATATATTTAATCCAACCGTAAATACCTCTGACAAACTGAATAAAATACAATAAAAATACATATTAAAATTGAAAAGGTACAATTGACAAGGCCGGACAGAGGTAATATCTCGAAAAAAATTATTACATGCATTTTTATTTAGTTTTCTACTAGCAATGATACAAAAATTGTTTTCAAGTCCATTCAGAATCATTTGAATAAATCGTGATTATTTATTCGATATTATTTTACCAGATTCCTTTGAGATATATTTTGCACTTATCGAAAATCGATCCCTTGATTATACTACATATCTAATGCTTCTAATTTTATTGCCAACTTTTTATTGAATTGGAGATAAAACAATAAAAAATATTTTTCGAAACTTATTAATGTATTAAGTGTACGTCACTGGTAGATAAGTAGATCAGAAATATTTTTAAATTATTTAGTTTATCATGTTATAAATTTCAAATAAATAAACACACCATAAACTTTTTTTATTTTTAGGAATTACTTTATAGAACACTCTATTTATTTTCATAGCTATGAACTACCCATGAATTTATAAATTCCACTCATGGAATTTAATTCTTGCTTTATATCGTATACTATTACTGTTAATAGCCCTGCGGGTTTATATTCCGGCCATGGCCCGGGCATTGTCTTTTTAAATGATAAACCAGTAAAGAGAGCAATATATGGCTTGTCCTATGTCCCTTAGGCAAAGTCCGATGAAAAATTTATTGTTAATCAAACTAATAATACCCAAAATTTATTACAAGTAAGATAAGAATTATTAAATTTGTGTTTAATACATATTAAGTCAGTTTACCATTGCGTGATATTCAACGTGTTGCATTATTAATGTATATATTGTACACTAAATTTAATCACGGGACTTGTATTCTTATACCTATTATGTTAACATAATCTCACATAAACCTCCACATCATCATTATTTAGAATGTTTATTTAATGTTATCGATTTATTAATTTAATAAAATCACTGGACTCGAATTAATTTTGAGCACCGTTTAATTTACATAAATTTCTTGCCTATCCATTGTACCGCTTGTCTCTGGTAAAACGCCTTTCTATGTCGCTTGTCGCTTGTCAAACAACTCTGAACTCTTCATCGCTTATATACAAAATATTTTTTTCGCGATACATTGAGAATGTTCGACCAGTTTCCTCATATTTTAGTGATTATGGTTTCTACGAGAGTACTTCAGTTGATTCGAGATTCATGTAGAATGTTTTGAGAGATAATGTTTAGTTACAATTTTTTAGATTGATAGTGTTACTATATATGTAAATAATGTTATGTTGGTTTTTCATAAAATTAATGATATTTTAACGAGATGCTAAAAATTAAATAATCGAGCATTTCCAAATACTGAACGTTCAGAACAAATTAGAAATTACTGGAAGGAAGAGGAAGAATAAACATGAATATCTCGGAACTTTCGAGAAAAAACGGTTTCTTATAAAATCAGGCCGCACCATTTGATCAGTTTGTTTTGATGGTTGATGAATATATTCAATCAGCGAAATAAATTAAAGGAGTACCTACATGCTTTTCTTTTTGTCTTTTCTTTAGAATTAGAACAGATATACATGAAATAGTAAAATAAATACAATGTTGTATTGACCAACAAAAGCAATAAAATAATTCACACTGAAACATGCCATTCGCTTTAATTTATTTATTATTTATGTATTCAGTTTGTAGCACTCCATGTTAATTTTTATGAAATGAATTTTAATTTTTAATTACTTTATTTTAAATTAATGTTATTTGTAACTTAATTAAATTTGTCTCATTTAAAAAAAAGGTACACTTTTTATGTAAAATTGCGTATTTATTTATCATACGATTTGACGCCATTAGATTATTTTTCTGAGGATATGTAAAGTCGCATATCTACGCGGATAAACTAGAGACAATTGAGCACTTGGAAGCCAACATTCGACCCATTATTACCGAAATACAGCCTTATATTATTTATTGAATTGGCGTTAACTTTGTGAAATGACATTATAATTATATATAAATATATCACTTGTCTAAGACCACTTATTAGTTTAGGAATACACGACTAGTTTTGACAACTACAGTTTTTGTCGTTATCGGGTGATTATATAAACTGTAGTTATCGAAATACAGCCTGATTTACAGCAAAGAAGTGAAAATTAGATCTCCAGATTACGCCATGTACGCGCCAGCCATGTCGTTTATGTGCGCAAAATTATATTTAGGTATTAATGCCATAAAATTATTTGTAAAATAAAACTAATTTAATGCATATTAAAAATGTTTATTTGTACTTTATTTCAATTTAAAGTTCTTCGCCTCTAAAAAACACACTTTATATCTATCTGCATCCACCTTATTATTTGTACTCCGTTTTATTTTTGTTCTACAACTCATAATTCGATGTAAATGCCAACTTCAGTGGTGACATTTAGTTTAATAGAAAGTGCATAATAATGTTAATAGAATCAATGTAAACCCTATGGGTTTGTCACCCAAATGAATACAAATCCACGTCGCTTTTACAAGGATACCTTTTTCTATGATGTCATAAACCTGTTTATTATACGCGTCGCGTCGTGCCCGCAAAAATACGTATACATTTAAATATAGCACAAATAGTTCGAAGTATACGAGTAGCTATAAGCATTCTTTTCATTTAACAATATCACTTAAACTTTACTTCATATATGATAGGCAAAATCAATCCTGTAACAAAATATTTTTGAAAGTCAATCGCTTAGTTAGAAAAAAAGTTTTTATTTCATTTACCTATTACTTATTTAAAATTAAGCTAAAAAATATTGATTATTTTATTTGTATGTATCTACTTTTATTTGAGTATTTACACCAACATTTTTCAGAAATTACCATTCCATCATCAGGGTGTTGTATAACTGTCAAAAAAATTCGAATGAAATGTCTTTTGTTCCTTGTTTGTATTTTTAAAAAATATTATTACTGAAGTTTTTGATTACTCGCAATTATTGCAAAAATTCTTATAATTGGGCTACTAGTCAAATTTAATTGATTATTAATAATATTTTGTGTACTATTACATGCTTTACTAATTTCTAATGATTCTTAATTATTCAATTTCAGACCAAAATTATTTATGTGTAGAATAGAAAGTCCTAATTTTTTATCAAAACCGTGATCATTTTCTAATAAATGATTTGCAAATTCAGAAAAACCATGATTATTCAGACATCTTACATGTTGGTGTAAATACTCAAATAAAAGTAGATATAAACGAATAAAATAATCTTTTTTTTTAAATATCAATCTACAATGTTGCTCAATCAATTGAAAAAAAGAAAATTAAGCTCGCTGCACTAATGAAAACTCGGCGAGAATTTAATTTGGCTTCATTTGTATAACCCTAGTGTAGGAAGTGATACTGAAGTAAATATATATACATAAAGGAAGACGTTAATTCATATTTTGTTTTAGTAATAGATTTCCTTAGAATATTGTCTATCTTCAAGAAAATTTTAATGCACTTCCTTTAATCACAACTTTTCTGAAAAACTGCTCTGATATATCTCGATTAAGTTCATTAATAATTAATAGCCTGTTCCGCCAAAATTTTGTAATTATATTAATAGCTTGTTCAAACAAAATAATTTAAAAACTTTTTAAATCACACACTCGTAACATCGATAATATTGGGCCTGGTAAAAACATATTTTCCCGCAAATTATTTTTTAAATTATAAAATATTAAAGGTCCTCTTTTTATACTCTCTCGAGTTTATAATTTGATAAGTTTTCTTTGAAGTGATATAATCAGAAATACTATATTTTAATCAATAAATAAGTTTGAGAATGGTAGGTAGTTTATGCACTTATTATTATCTATTCTTCTTAAAAAAAGTTTTTCTTTGTATTAGTTTATTTGCAATAAATAATATAAAAAGTATAACCTTTATGAATATTATAATCCATTCTAATACATATTTTAGTGCAAAAAATTAATTGGAATGTTTTTCCAGGTAGTTATTTGATATTCAGCATATTTATTCACTATTTTTCTTCACCTCTTCTCCTTTCGGGTTAGGGTTGAAGTTTTACAATTTAGACGTCTAATTAATTCAGTCTGCCGGAACAACCTTAAAATGGTTCCAATTTAATTGAGCTTTTTGAAGTCCGATATCAAATGATTATTAATATTACAAATGTTATCATTTTGAACCCCAGTACATTATTTGAGAAAATTTAAGTCGCTGTAGTGAAATACGAAATGGATCAAATTTAACGTAATAAATATATACCTATGTATAGATTAGTTCAATGGACTCTTGATACAAGCGGTTATAGCCAATGAACACTTTAATTGATGAGTCAGCGTGTACGTATTGCCTTTTATCGCTGGTGTATTTCAAAGGCAAAATTTTTGCAACAGACATGCACCCCAAGCCTTTCGAGCCTCCATTTTGTTTCTTTTTTATCTCTACATATTTATATTTCTAAAGAAACATCTGTCTGTGTGTCTTTTAGTTACTCTAATTCTTGAGAACAGCTGAACGGTTGTTGATGTGATTTTCTCCTGCATTTTGGGATGCAAGCTTTGCATCTTCGTACTTCTTCTATCTACCATCTTCTACTGTATCACATGCTGAGCAGGAAAAATTTTAGCACGTAGTTGTTATAATATACAAAAACAACGTATTTTAGGATTGAATATTTCTGCAGGAGATGTATCTTCCTGAAAATTGTAGAGGAAATTCGGTCAATGGGTCCCCCTGGCTGAGCTGGTACAATCAACAAATAAATGAGGCGGAAGACATGGGAAGATGGAAGCTTATTGTCGACTGTTTGGGCCCCCTATTCTTTTACGAAAAGGAAGCGAAGACGATGCAAAGATGCCTGCGAAGGAGTATATCTCTGACAAATAGATAAGACACATTTGCATATAAATGGTTTGCTTACATCCGAGCAGTGCCAGATTTTCTGTTAGTCGTCAATATAACGAAGAATTTACATTCTAAAAATTAACACAAACTATACTCAGTGGGAGATTCCGTTTGTGTGTTTGAGAATAGAATAAACACGTTGATTGTTTTATAATTAGACGGGACATATAAGAAGTTAGACATTGATTTAATGGACGGTTAAAGAAACACAGTATTGATTAGAAATTCTTCACTTCCCAGCACAACAAAAAACCGAATTAATTGGCATCCAAGACGAAAAGTGAAACATACATTGCCAATGCTGATAAAGCTTGGTGGGCTAATTTAATCGCTGATCTCAACAATATAATTTATGACATCAACCATTCTTCCGATCAAATATTTGCTCTGAATTCTCTCTTATCATAAATCTCAAACCAGATCGTCAGATGGAGATGCTGAGATCATTTTACAGATCATTATTTCACTTGACTGGTATAATGATTCTACTCATGTATGTATTACAATTTTTCTGAAAGTAAAATTATTAACAAAATTGATTATATTAAATACTAGCTGTGCGCGCGCAACTTCGCGCGCATACATTTTAAATAACTTTTAGTCATATTTTATCAATTTGTGTATTAACCTTAACATATAGATATATGTCATTAAAATTTTTTTACAGAACTTTTGAAGTTCTACAACTTCTCTGTAGAAAGTATTTAAATATCTCTTACCGTTAAGGCAGTGTTCGTAAAAAACGCATCGCTCGACTATTTTTTCGTCGACTTTAGTTGTAAAATAGGTCACCACGAAAAGCCCTTTTATTTTAACGGGATAATATATAGTATATTTCTATTTTAAAAGTATATTGTAAATATTGGTGAAAGAATTTTCGAAATCAGATAAGTAGTTTTGGAGATTTCTTCCTATATCTAAACTTACAAATTTTACCTGTTTATGTATTAGTAGGTATAGACTAGCTGTGCCCGCGCGGCTTCGCACGCGTTGATTTTTAGTACACTGTTTCGATCGTCATAGAACTTGAGCGAACCTTCTAGAACATTCTCCTTCCAGAACTTTCAAGAAATTTATCGAATGTACAGGAACCTTCTAGACACACCGACACATTCCGCCACTTAGTTTCGAACCTTATAGAACTTTCGGAAATTTTCTAGAACCTTCTCCTTCCAGAACATTCTAGAGCAGGTTTTTCCGGAACCTTCTAGACTCACCGACACAGTCGGCGCGCCTATTTTAAAACAATCTGAAGCATTTGCGGCCTTCTCATAACAAAACAATGTGCTAGAAAGCACATTTTCGTCACCCACTCCCACCCACGCACAGGCACCCCCACCAAACTCGCATATTTTCGATGTGACACCAAGGGCTATCCACCACCATAACCACCGGTGGGTGGTTGTGGCTGGTTGTGGAGAAAACTTGGCAGATAGGAAAACACGGGTTTCTTTTTATATATATATATATATTTATTTTACGTATACTTTAATGTTTTAAAGCATGTTTTTTCCCGACATTCCGGCAATTCTATTGTTGTTTAGCTGCGTTCGATTCCGCTCCAGTATATTTTGTCGTTTTTTATCAGCTTACAATTTCCTAAATCATTTATACCTACTCGTATTTGGAGAACCTATCTATGCAATAAAAAAATCAGCACGTGTACACTTCACGCACGTTATGTAAAGATTAACATTTTAGAGCATGTATTTTCCTGACTTTTGATTGTTGTTTGGTACGATTCAAACTATTCAGGGTATTTTAGATAACTATTACGCAAATAACCTTTATTTGGAGAATCTATCTGCCCAATAAGTAAAAATAGTATGTACCTGTACGCACGACAAATGTGTTATATAAAGTTCGACTTCTTTTGGATGTTTTTCTATGACAATTCAACCATTTTGATAAATTCTGTCCGAGAAGTGCGTCTAAAAAGATTCAAGGCTCCGAAAAAGTCTTCTTTGAAACTGAAACCTTGATTCATGTCTGATACGCTATATTTTGCTAAGATTTTTTTGAACGCTACGTGTTAAGCAACGCAAGCTTATTTTATTTGCATTATAATAACGCTTTTGTGAAGCGTGAATGTTATACATTATAACGTTCACACTTCACAAAAGCAAATTATATTGACCACGCCGGGAATTTAGCCCGGAACCCTCAGTATTATATGTTATGAAGAAAATTGAAAAAAAGTGTTTGCTTGGAAGCATTAGAAATTTTGAAATCAAAAATAGAAGTGTATTAATATATAATATATATAATACCACGACTGTCTCGCACATTTATCATATATAAGCAACTAAAGAAACTAAAAACAGTACAAAACAAAGCAATGCGTAAAATATTAAAATGTAATAGTGGAATAAAAAAAAATGTTGAATAACATAAAGTTAAAATCAAAGAATAAGATATAATGTTTTTGTGCCAATATTAAAAATCAGACATTGATTATTGTCCAAATACCTACTTTAATAACAGGATGATACTAAATAAGGAATTTCATTCATACAATAAAAGAGGCGGTGACAGTATAAAACTTCAGAAGAAAAGAAAAACAATTCACAAATTTTTGGATATACAAAAGACTTAAAAGCTTCGAGAGCCAACCGAAAACGATACAAAATACGCTGTCTATAAAGAGGTTTAAACTAGAGTGCAAAAAGTTTACTAAGAAAAACTTTTAAATGAATAATGAGTATGTACTATAAATAAGTTTTTTAATGTAAATCGTGTATTAGCCCATAACTAAATAAACAGTAAAATAAAATAAAAATAACCTCAAAATCGTTCAATTATTTATATTATTTTAAAAACATTACGTCTACCTCACCCGCTACGTATACACGCTACATTAGTACTAGTTCAGTGTTAGCTGACAGTTCATGGTCAGGGATACTTAAAAGTGACGTAAGGATTTTCACGCTCTCGTTATCAATCAATTTTATTCTGCATTTTAAACTATTTTATTATTTTTGATTACTATTGCCACACAAAATGACAAATATTTGTTGAAAATGTTGCAAAACTCTGATGTAAAAATATTTTATATTATGTTATCTACTTACTTAATACTTAATTGTGTAAACTTTTTGTTATATAAGTTCTTCAGAATATTTCTTTAGATGCCTAGTTGTAAATTTAATATTATTTTTAATGTACACTTTTATTATCTTTACTTAAAATTTAATTCTATTTTTCTCTTTACTATATTTATTTTTTTATTTTTTGCATATTGTTAGTTTTTTATTGTTGTCCCACATAAATGCACCATAATTATCGCATATTAGTTACTTTTTTTCTTCTTATATACATTTATGTACCACTTACTATTTAATACATTATAATGATACTCCTCTCCTCACGAGTTGTATTACTCATGTAGAAGAGAAATACCATTGCAAAAAAAACTGTGTGAAAAAAAAATGTATTTATCGATTAAATAAAAATAAAAATTAAATAAAATAAAATTTATAAATAAAGTGTACAAACATTATGGTCAATTACAAATATTGACTTATAAAGTATTAATTATATTGTGTTATGAATGAAACATTATAACAGCAAAGAAATATCAAAAAATGAAAAAAAAGAAAAGCGAGAATTTGAGGAACATTTAATGAATTTGTGAGTACATGAGTGTGCACAGTGTTGAATATTAACATATATTTTAAATATATAAGTAGCTCTTTTGAAGTAACACGATTCAAAAATTGGTTTAAAAACGGTATTGTATTAGTAGGTATATTTTACAATTAAATACATTATACGTTTATACAAAATAATTTATACTTTCAATCCATCTTTGGTTAATTTAAAAAAATATTCTTATGCGTGCTGAAGACGCTATTAAAAATAGAGTGGATTAAGATAGTTTACTAGCGGTGCATTAAATATTTGATAACTCGTAAGGCTTTGCAAAAATTTAATGTCCAAAATTAGCATATATTCTCTACAGTAATGGACAATGTGTCCCTAATTTTCACATCTCATCGATGGTAAACGAGTTTTAGTACTAACTAATCAGCCATTGATTTCTCAATTCTTTTTCTATGTATATATAGATATATATATAGTATATAAGATATATAGATAGTATATTATATATATAGTATAATATATAGTTTAGTCTGACTACGTTGGGGGTAAACCCGCGTCAAATTCTGGTCGTCAGGACCAGTCGTCGAAGTGGATCTGTTCGGAAACGTCTTGTCTGACTACCAGGGAATTGGCCGCGGGTACCCCCAAAGTCGTTAGAAATAACACATATTGTACCCGGGAAAGACTTCGATTAACATATATATATATTTATATAATATAATATCTATATTATATATTATTAAACATATTTTTTCATTATTTTAAGGAAAACGAGTCCCATACTATTGAATACGATAATAAATGAAATAAAGAGGTTCACTGTAGTTCATTTATTCATATTACAAATAAAAAGAGGACGTGGTTAGAATCCGGTGTCCAGCATTTAATTTTTCAGTTTTTTATTTGATATTTGTGTATTTCTCTTTATTTCATTAGTTATTGTCTTAAGTTATAGAGATTAATTTATATACTATGGAACCTATAGATGATATTATATTGTTTATATATATATATATATATAACGATATATATATATATATATTACTACACAATTTTGATTTAACTTTTGCATTAAGGTAAGCAATGAAAATTAAGATGAATTGTAGAATTCTCACAGAGACAAATCTATTTATATGGGAAACATGTATGGAAGTCATTATAGGTTGACCCAGGGCTCATGACACGTACGAGCTGGCTTAAGAGATCACTTTAAACAATTCCACCATAAGAACATCCATTATCAAATTTTTGAAAGTTGTATATTCATGTGTTTCAATTTTAGGAACCTACAGATCAAACAATTTTACAGTTTCATTAATGTGATTGTACCTAATTTTAATTTATCATAAATATAAAAGTATGTATATAATCGTAATGTATATAATTCACATGATCGGGGAGGGGGAAGAGTTTCTAGTATCTGCCTCATCATATGACTATACTCTTCATATTTAGTGTTAAAAATGTCTATTGAATTCAAGAGATTATTATAATCTGAGCATATGCGTGGTTTGAAGGGAATAGAGGTACTTCTGTCTGGTAGGTCGGAGTGGGACGTGGAAAGATATGATTAGTGATTTTGATATAGTGATTTCAGGAGAATCAATAAGGTTATGAATTATTTGGAAAAGGAAGGATTGTTCTAATAATATCGCCTATTTTCAAAAGTGTCTAATTTATGAAATTGTGTTGAGTCCAAATAGTTAATTTGCTTAAAAAATGTTTTTTTAACGTTTTCGTTTTCAAAAAAAATGCTTAAATTGGTATTGCATAACTCCATAATCATAACATAATTCTTGTGTCGAAATGTGAGGTTATTAATGTTTTCCTAATAACTCTGCTATTTAACGAAGCCATTTTAATAATAGTAACGATTACATGGAATGTTCATAAGAAAAAGAGCACAAAAATAAAATGTGCTCTGAGCGCCCAAAATAAAGTTACGCCACAGTAGCAATTTGTACTGGAGTAAAAATACTTAGCCGATACCCGTGCGGCAATAAATGGCTACCCACTTAATTCCGCAAGTAGTGTCTCGCAGATGTTAAGAAATTGTGGTACGCAACTTCGAAATGCTAATTAAACGCGCTATCCTATAGGATTTTAATACGAGGCTTTAAAATTTTATCTGAATGAACACCTGCATCTTAAACTGGTTGAATATCAGTGTTTGAATAAAATTACTATGAAATAATGTGTTAATATGAAATAACGCAAAATAAAAATAACACGAGTTAATGCAGGGATATTATTATAAGTTACGATAATTCAAATTGTCTTTATCTATTCATTTTCAAGGTTAACGTGTTATTATTCTACGGGACGTAAAAATGTACTTGATTTTTTTAAACTATAATTATTAACATTATACTGACGACGAGTAAATCGAATATCGAGTATACCATAAAATATAAAGCCCAATAAAAATACTTTATATCATAAATTTCTGTTTTATTACTCAATTCAATGCAATTCAATTTATTTATTCAATAATATGTACATAACAAACTTGAATTCAATGCATACATATTATGAAAATACAATTATATATAACATTTAAAAATAACATATACAATCTGGTCAAAGATGTAGGAGAATCCTGCTTCGGAATCCCTTCGGAAAATTATCATGAGATTTGTAAGTACCTACTAGTTGCGTAAATTTATATCTTTAACAATATTTTTATGTGAAAGTATGTTCTAAGAACAAAGTTACTGAATTTGGTCCCCAGAGGGGTGATTAATTAATTAAATTATAAGTCTCACAGAAACGAAGCTATTTATATATTAGAAACGTGGATGGAAGTCTCTTATACGATTGCTCAGGGCTTAATGTGTGGATGTTCTTACGAAGGAATTGGTGAACGCTGCGTTGTGTAGAGTGATCATTTAAGCCCGCTCATACAGGTTGTAAGCCCTGAGCCATCGTGTAAAAGACTTACATCCACTTTTTTCATACATAAATACCATCGTCTCTGTGGGACTTCTATAATTTATTGCTATAGTTTAATTAAATCTATATCGTTCAAATATTCCTTCATTAAAAGGTTCGTTTCAATTAATTGACTAATCATAATTCTGTTGTCCACAGTACAGAAGAAATGTGAAATGTCACATCGTTTTACACTACTTTATATAACGTTTTGTCGATTGGTGAAGTTCTTCATATCTTCCTCACCTTCATCGCTATCTTCTTACCTGTTCACGTGCTCTCTTCTATCAAAGATTGGCAACCAAGTTGCAGTATGTTTATTTATACTGTATAGGGTAATTCCAAACTCCACTTCAAACTGCGGTGCCCGTCCCAAGTCTGTGTAGAGGAGGAGGGATTCCCATCCAAACTTCTTTTTCTTTTCGCTTATCTCTAATACATCCCTCATACCCCTTTTCCCACACACAATAATTATTTTAATCACGATACTCCCAACTATTCCTCTATTTGTCACTCAACGCTCTGCGATACTTTCTGATCTTCTCACCCTGGTGTGCCATCAGGCGCAGTACTGCAATATGGCCGGTGCGTCTGCTGGCATTCAACTCTATAAAAATATTCCTCTATATAAAAATATTTCATCAAGTCTCTCAGCGATGGCACCGCTGATGAAGAAATAAATGGAAGACGAGGGGATCTCCGACTAACGAGGACTAGCAGCGGCGACGATAGTATAAGTTCATCTACTTTTTGAACATCCAACTACGCTCTGACGTATCGGTGTCAAATAACCTTTTTCCACCCATGCCTCTTCATTCTATTTTCTCCGAACAATTAATCTAAGCGATCACGCGAGTATTTTTCATTGCGGGGCACGTATCCGATATATGTATCTTTCCTTCGTGAGATAGTTTGCATTAGTTCTCTGGACTTATTCATTTAGTATTGGTACCTTTTAATTAGTAAAGTAGTCAACCGAGCATTTTCAACACACGTCGGTATGTCCACAAGACATAAACTTATTTTTACTATTTTGAACATACAAAAATTCAAATAAATACCCTCAAGTTTTCTCAGCATACAAATCATACAGCTAACATAGTAACCCAAAAATAACGAGGAAAATTACCTACCAACCCTTGTAAACATACTCTCCATCGGTTAGTAATAAATTCATCGATAATAATAAGTTAAAAGTCAATCTTTAATATTAAAATCAACATCATACGATATGAAGTGCTAGAGATTTCTCAGTCTCTTATTTTGTCAACTGTCATTCACAAAGTAACAAGGACTATAAAGAAACACGTTATTTTCTATCCGAAGTAGAATGTGAAAATATAATAAAAGTGAATATTATATATATGCAAATTATTTCCATTTGCCAAGGCAGACTTGTTGTCGCCTTAAGTCAGGGTTACCAGCATTTTTTTTATATATATTTCTTATGTTACACAGTATTATACAATGTAACAGATTTTTCTTTGTTTTGTTCATTTTTATATTCAGATGGAATTAATTTAATCTAAATAAGTTGGCTCCGCTTCATTCGAGATAATTTATTACAAGTCTGCGTAGAAACTGGTTAGAAATATATTTAACGCTTGTTTAAACGGTAGCAGAAATGGAATCTATGCATATGTAAGACATGACATGACCAGGTAATATAATCACTAGAGGATTGTCCTTTTTTTTGGAATGAAAAAATCATATGCATGTGAATATAGATAAGGCAAAACTTTAATTATATATTTGGACTAAAGTGTGTGGCGTTCTATCCTTGTATTTACGTATTTTATTCATTGAACACTGAAATATCTTATAATGAACAACATATAAATATAGAAATAAGATAATTTTGTTGAAGTGTTACAATAATTTATTTAATTAAATCTTAGATATTCTGTGAACACTGTGATTGTATGTACGTATAATGGTTTTTGAAGAATTGTGTGGTGTGGAAATTGTAATTAATCACTTATCTATATTAATAATAGGTTTACAATATTAATTTAAAAATAAAATAATATTTTTTACTAACTTAATACAGATTTATTATGTCCGTGACTAAAAATGATCCCTGTTGATTATAAATTTTCTTTTTCTGTTATTCGTTCCGCGGATATCCGCGGAGAAACTCTACAACTACAATAAGAAGTAGACTGGCTATTGCCTAAGGTTATCCTAATTATAATAATTTCGTTGTCTGTCTGTCCGTCCCACCGTCCATCTGTTCGTTCTTCCGTCTGTCGTAACTTCGTTTAACGTCCGTAACTTCTGTAGTTAAAATTTTTTTTTTCTTTAGTAACGTCTGTATGGCATTTTTTCTTTTCATATTCTTTTTTTCTTTTTAAATAACTTAAAATTTTTTTTTTTTCATTAAGTAACTTCTTTATAGTAAATAAATACTTATATCTTCGGAACCGACATGTAAAAGTACGTTCGTTTTTCTACTGGCCGCTGTGTGACTGATAGTGGCCGCTGCGAGGCTATTAGTGTTTGATTTTTTTTTTAAATTTATGTTGTGATCATGAATGGTATACATATGTGACCAAAATATGTAATATTTGCATTTACATGTAATTGCTATGTAATTGATGTAGTCAATACAGCTAAATCTGAGAATCCCAATTATAATAATTTCGTTGTCAGCGTAATTTCTTTTTATAAAATAAATATATACCAACATATTCCTTAGGAACCAACATGTAAAAGTACCGTCATTTTTGACGGACTACAGCCAGTGATTAAAATAAACACTGTATAATTATAAGCGCATATTATGTCTTAAGTGGTCTACCTTTACTGTTTTACTGTTTTACAAACAGGAAACTGCTATCCCTGCCGCGCAGTTTTATCACTCGCGCCACCTCTCAGTTATCTACGGCAGCCTCCTTATCGCGGTCCAGCCGCCAGAGGAATAAATTATGGTGATGAACTGTCCATCGGTAGTCTCGCTTCGAGTGCCCGACGCGAGTCTGAAGAAAAAATCTCGACGGCACTAAATGTCGGTTTTCCCAAAGCGCGGTAATAAATAGTGCTGTTATTCGAGACAAATGGATGTAGGCGTCGTACAAGGCAGTGTTTTATCACTTTTTCCTTTTATCAACTTTTGTAATGGCATTTCTAGCTTAGGAATAGTAAATAATATGTTTTCTCGTCTGATTCGATATTCTACATCGGCTCTGAAAGCCGTAATATTTCCTGTTCATTTAATCCCTAATCCTCGGAGATAACAAACTTGTTTATAACATTTTCGCTCAATTTCGCTTGAATGGATGAATGTGCAATAAGATAAAATATTTTTATATCAAATTATTGAAGACTTGGCCGGCTTTCAATATATTTAAAGATTGTTTTTTTATAAAAACCATAATTATATGTGAAACAAAAATCACTTTATCCGAAAAATATACATTGCCGAGATTCGAACCCGGAACAACCTATTTCCATTAACATATATCCAGGCTTTATCAGCATACCAAGCTTTATCAGTTTCTGACCAATAGTTCTCAGAGTGATAACAGCGATCGAAGATTCTCGTCAAATTTCATCTACATACGTTATTACCATTTATTATTTATTTATTTTCATAAATCTTAGAGTAGTTTCTGCTAGATGGCGTCAGGACCTACACTCATTTTATAATTAGAAAATATTAGTAAAATAAAGCAATATTCTTTTTCCATACACGTTAAATTCCATACACGATAAACACCATAAATTTTTATGAAAATCACATTTTTTTGTATTCTACAATTTTTCGGGCCGTAGTAGGCACAGTTTCATAAACTAATTTCATTAAAAATTAATATAATTAGTTCCTATTAGTCAAAATGTTATTGTTTTAGTATTAGTTGCATATGTATTATTATTTTAGTAGTTAATATTTTCTTCATTAGGATAAATTATAGAAGTCTCACAGAGACGAACCTATTTATATGGGAAACGTGTATGGAAAAAGAATATTGCTTTATTTTACTAATATTTTCTAATTATAAAATGGCTGTAGGTCCTGACGCCATCTAGCAGGAACTACTCAAAGATTTATGAAAATAAATAAATAATAAATGGTAATAACGTATGTAGATGAAATTTAACGAGAATCTACGATCGCTGTAATCACTATGATAACGATAGGTAGATAGGATATGCTGATAAAGCCTGGATATATGATAATGGTAATAGAATGTTCCGGGTTCGAATCTTGGCAATGTATATTTTTCGGATAAAGTGATTTTTGTTTCACATTTGATGATTTTTCTATGAGTTTATTTAGTTGGTAAAATCATACATAAATTTTATATCTACATTCTTTTATATAAAATAATGTATTTTATAAAATAAGGCATACATGTATACATACTCGTGTGAGTAGACACAAAACTGCAGCACAATTTAATTTTTCTACGAGGAAAATAGCAACACAATATTATTAGAATAGATATAGAAAACAAATAATGTATTACTAAATCATTATAGAATGAATTGTATGCATCAATGAATGTACAAAAGGGTTTCCTATGTAATTAAAGCTTATTTTATGTAAAGCTTATGCAACGCTAAGGCTCACGACCGCAGTAATTACAGAGCGCCGTCTCTCGGCAACGTTGTTCGATATGCTCTTTAATTCACTTCTTGTAGGTGTCTATATACTGTCGATCCATCTTAGTCTCATCTTCCCCCTGGTCTAGATCCTGTTGGCTTGCATGAAAGGAACTTGTGCGTTTTATGGGTCTTACTAACTGTCTTCCGGGTCTGCTCTCATTACTGCAACTTCATTTTATCATTTTCCTGAGAAAGCTTTCAAACACAGATTAGATAGCACAGCGTCCGGAGTTCACAGTTCATTGACCTTGTCCATATCACTGTTATCAGCATCATCCGGCATCGGACCGTAAATCTTGAGCATTTATTATTTTTAATACAAAGGTAAAAGACAGGGGCGTGGAGACATAACAGAAAAGCGTGAGTTGTTAAAAGACACATATTTTGGAAATAAAAATTTAAATACATATTTACCTGATAGAATATGATGATATATTATAATATGATAAAAATTCTGATAAGAATGAGATTACTTTTTATTTATTTTGCCTTTTTGCCAAAATATGTCTTTAATCTCTCATGTGTCAATATTGTGACTGCACGTGTCTGGTAAGAGGGGATATGAAGGGATCAGAAGTAAAAGCACCACTTTCCATGTGACGAGAGTACAGTGCGAGGTGTTTGAATTTGATTATCCAGAAAATAGTGTCAATTTCACAATTCATCACTGACTTTGAAAACATGTTTGTGTATTTTAGAAGCATTTTATCAAAAGCATATTATTTTTAAATTTTACTCTTTGGCTTTAAAATCGCTTAAAAAACGTTTATCTTAATTTCTCCTATTGAATAGCACTTTTCCTTGTAATCCCTTCACATATAAGAATATAGGAACTTGCATAAGTGCAATTTATATTAATTTATATTGAAAATAATGCCTAACTCTGATGGTAAAATTCATTTAAACATAACTCAATAATAAATAAACTTTAATAATTACAATAGAAGCCACTTAATTCTGCCCATTTTTTTCCAACGAAGTAGAAGCTTATTTTTTTACGCTACCATAGGCAATGCGGCTCAATTACTGTACCGGAACATATCACAAAAATACCCAGGCCTGAGAAAATCACATACATGTATTGTGACCTCACAAGGAATCTAACCAGGAGCTTCCGGTATGAGAAGTCAGTGTCATGCCCACGGACTACGGGGCTAATCCAAATTCAGGCTGATTTTAATCCAAGAATTCCTTAAAGAGATATAATAAAAAAATTTGCAGTAAATAGTTATATATGAAAAAAACTGTAGGAGTGACAAATTTAACTTAACGTGTTTTCAGTACAGAGCTCAATTTAGTGCAAATTAAAATAGTTATGTTGCACCACAAAATAAATGCTATATCAATCCAAAGTACTTTTCGTACCTAAGCTGCACTGTTCGTTCAGCAGTGTATCCTTCACCCCATTGTGTGGTGTTTGAAATACATTATGCACAAGTCAAAATTTATTTTGTAAAAAAATTATACGTAATTCATATAAAATACGTTTAGCAATAAAACTAACTAAAAAACAAAACTATCATTCACGCCGTTTCAGCGCGTTAGGCAAAGAGGATAGAATGCCACATTCTTCTATCTTGGAACCACTTTTTCTTCGGCTACATTGTAGCTTGAAACTTGAAGCTGAAGCTTTAAGCAGGGCCATCTCCATCCTCCAATATTTGTTGTATCTGATTGTGCCTAGTCTTTCGCAGACACCCTCTGTTCCTACTGTTTTCAACATTTTCTTTATTTATTTTCTTGACTTCTCTTTCATATTCACATGACGAAAGTATCTAAGCGTTCATTTTTACCACACTATAGCTAGCATTACATTCACTTCTAATTTGTTCATTCTTCACTCTATTCACCAAAGATTTTCCACACACGCCTTAGCGACCGCATTTCTACCGTATTTTGTCTACTTTCATTCCTTTTTTGCAAATTCCAGGCTTCACCTACATATATAAGAGTTTACACAAACCACTAATGTTCTGTTGTTATATACTGCAATTTAAATGTTTGTTATAGTAATTATAGTATAGATCTCTAACTGTCAAACAAAAATAAATATGTCCTACAACGAATGTTCGAAAGGATGTAATATTTAATAAATTATTATTTATTTCAGAAAATTAAGAAACTCTTTATAAACCACATTAATTTTTTAAAGTAGACCTATTTCAATAACATTGACGCATGGTAATTGAAACTGTGCGTTCGACTCGCCGTAAAAAATTTATATGACAATACAAATTTTTTTTTTTTAATATATAATTATATGTCCGTCCACAGATGTAAGGCTTATTAACAGAAATATATTAAAATTATTACCTTAATTAAAACATCAATGAATTTATTATATATACTTAATCATTTAAATAAAAACTTATGAAATGACGGCCCTCGTAGTCCAGTGGGTATAACGCTGTCTTCGATTCCTGGTAATGGAAATAATGTATGATATATCTCTGTGATTTTGACAAGATAGGTCTTTATATAATGTGTTTCGCTACAGCGATTAGGCCTCATGGCCCGTAGCGTTAAAACGAGACACATTTTCTTAAAATGCGCCTGAATTACGTAATTGCTATGTTAGTGCACTGTAATAAATAAAGACTTAAAGAAGCTATAATGAAGCATAAATTTTCCCCATTTTAGATTAAGTGAAGAGACCATGATCTTGTATAACCTCACAATTTTTTATAAATCACAAAAAAGTGTGTTTCCGTAATTATCTCCTTGAGTTCTGTAATTACACACAGCTTAGATTTATCACCTGTTAAGTGTGATATTATATATTGGTAATTGGAGTTAGTGATATTTTAAAATTATTACCTGTAACTTTTATTACTGATCGTGACCTAATCGTGGTCGAAACAAAAAAGTGTATCTACTTGTGCACGTAATATTTACAAACTATTTGCTGTATTCGTATTGACCAAAACATTCATAATTCAAGTTCGAGCGACTACACGTTTGAGCAGGTAAGTAGATTTAAGTCTGACGAATTTCGGTGAACCGATAAATGAGATTTTTAAAAAAAAAATGGCTAAAAGGTAATTATAAATCTTCCATTTCGATATATATTTTAATTAATTTTTATTTACACATATAAAATAAAAACTAACCCACAAAAACCAAGTTTTTATTATACTCCCTTTCTTATTGAATCAGGTTTCGTGCCGGGGTCATTACTCAGTTGTATGAAAAAACCATTAAAATTTCTAAAAATCCAAAATTATACTATAATTATTAAATTTTTTAAACGAAAATTTGTTAGATTATTTTTATCATCGACACGAGTCTGCCTGCAAAGTTTCAGCTCGATTGGATCACGGGAAAAGAGTTAAAAATCGATCCAAAGTTTTTCGGCAGACGAAAAACCGCTGACGCTACGAGTTAATAGAAAGGGAGTAAAAGGAATATACTAGTTTAATTTTTGTGAGACGTGTTTCTCTTTATGAAGGCATCATAATTTACATTCAACAAAATAACAGCAACAAAAACCGTTTTTGTATTTTGAAACGATTCTAAGAAACAATACAGAAACCTCCTTAAATTCTTAAAATTATAAAGCTGTTTCTTCAATAGTGTTCGATCTTTATGAAGAAGCTGGGTTTGCGCACGTATTACTTAAATGCACCCACCTTCCACATCTCTTTTCTACACCTTTTCATATGGTGCACGAAATGTTATTATATCTATGACATTGACATTACTGCTTTGACTGTTGACTTGTGTGCCTTTTATTTTTGTGCATGAGCGTGCGGTCCTTTTGATATGGAATAAATTGCCATAAGGATAGTAGTGAGTTGTGCCGCCCTTCTGATAAGGGATCCTCTAGGATTCATCAAAGTGCCGTGTGGACTTGGATCTGGAGGTCTGCCCAGATAAGAAAAGGTAAGGATGTGTTTCCTTCCCCATTACCCTCTGTTCGCTTTTCAAAACCTTTACAATTCATCTCCCAAATAACTCATCCAACTCACAATACAATGTGCAAATATTTTTTTTCGTAGAAACACAAAATTTTTGTGAGACGCGGAACGCATCTCAACAATAGAATCATTTTTACTATTTCCTATCTCAATGCTCACCTCAAACTCGAAAGTTCTAGAGCATATTGACAGGTTTACATATCAGATAACCAACCCACTGGGAATTTTCACGGGGTGGCCAAAACTTCAATACAAAGTTTTGACAGCTCTCAATTGCATTGCTGATTCTATTGACCTGTATAATATAGGTGGAGATACGGGCTAAATCCAAGATAATGGTACCATTGCATGTACAACGAAAATGAGTATTTCACTATATTATTGAATGTG
The DNA here is from genome assembly GCA_016648135.1 of Agrypnia vestita. Lineage (NCBI taxonomy): Eukaryota > Metazoa > Arthropoda > Insecta > Trichoptera > Phryganeidae > Agrypnia > Agrypnia vestita. The sequence continues at coordinate 43,636 of JADDOH010015848.1, read as the reverse complement.
CTAATAACAAAATGAAAGATAATTTACGTTAAAATAGTAAGTATTAAATAAGATATTACACTTTAAAGTTTACTGCACTTGCACTGCATATTTTGACATTTCATAGGCAATATATGAGGTTAGGTTAGGTTATTAGGTTTGTTTAGGTTAGGTTATTAGGTTTGGTTTGTTTAATTTAGATTACGATTATTTTAGTTAGATTAAATTAACAGGACGTTAAATTATATAATGAAATACTTATTTTCATTGTATGAAAAACGGGACCATATTCTTGGATTATTCCGAAATACCTACAAACAAGTATAACAGTATTTCACGAGAATCAGTGGGGTACCAAGTAAAGTATATTTTTTATGTATCCCTTCCAAAATTATGTTTCCTATTAATTTATTGTCTATATTTCCTATAAAATATCGTATTCACTTACTTATTTACTTACCATCACGCCGTTTCCCCGTGGGGGTAGGCAGAGAGGATAGAGCTCCGCACTCTTCTGTCCTGACATACAACTCTCGCCTCATCCACATTCATACATCTTCGCATGCAAACTCGCCAGTTGTTGAGGCTTCTAACGGGAGCATCTTCCAGTATCTGGTTAATCTGGTCATGCCACGTCTTCCGCGGTCACCCTCTCTTTCTGGCGCCGTAAACACTTGCATTATATATCTTTCTTACCATTCGTTCCTCATTCATTCGCTCAACATGCCCAAACCATCTGAGCGACCCTTTTTTAATTCTATTAATTATGCTAATATCTGCATTCTTTACTCTATCATAAATTGATTTGCCACACATACGTCTGAGGGATCTCATCTCCACTGCATTCAATCTACTTTCGTCCCTCTTCTGCCAGCTTCAGGCTTCGCTTCCATACAGTGTTGGTACCAGAATTCCATTACGTACCGCTAGTTTTGCCTCGGTAGTATCGTATTCAATACATTCTAAATTAGTAACCCTCGGTTACTCTATTCAGTTTCTTTAGATATTGCTGCCATTGCTTTTATACCCCTCATATAAGAAAATTTCAGTAGTTTGGAGGAATGAAAGTCGTCACGAATTATTTTATTGAAATATTTATGATTTTTTGATCCAATTAATAAAGTAAGTTCGATATGATCTTGTAATGCTTAGTCAAAAGATTAGGTAAGCAAGTAAATGATCTCCACGACTGTGTCGCTGTTGAGAGCGGGTATTACACAACCCTCGCCGCCCGCTGCATTAACATATCTGATCTGCTCCGCGACTAATGCCCGGTGTATGCAGCCTGATCTACATATCTCCGACTGCCAAAGTCAACAGTGACAAAGCTTTAGTCCTTGTATATTTTCTTCGGAGTAGCTTTTTTAAAATGCCTTTAAACTTAATTTCGACAATTCTTAGTCTGAAAGCGTGTATTCTGTTAATTTTTTAAGTTTTGCACAAAGAATTCAATTGCTTCTATCACTAAAAATCATTGAAAAAAACATTTCCTGTGTATCAAAAAGTTAAAATCTTTGGCTCCAGTAAAAGGTACAAAATCGTGCCGACAAAATTTTGAGTGTGCACAATATTTCCAGGTTTATTTTTAATTTGACTTATGTAACTGAATCCTTGTTTATATTATTATTTTGTGGAGATAATTCTTGACGATCTTCAACTACTAGGATGTACCTATCTGCTTGCGTGTTCTGTCTCGCGTAACTATTAATCATGCAGGTTTTGCCGTGGAAACTGCAGCTACCAACTTCGTCTTTAATTCCCCACTGCAAAGGCTTCCTAGACTAGCAACAGATACGAACAACTTAACATCTTTGCCAATAACTTTATAATTTTAAAAGATGTACTGAAATATTACTAATATTTGTCAAATCGGACTTAAATAATTGATTCGTATTTGTTTTGATTGTTGGTTGAGTGAGATAACTAACTGTTTTGTAATTTTTTTCTTGTATTATGACTTTCTAAGCTTGTGCTATTGCTTTTCACTCTATATTATTACTTTTTTTGGTTTTTGAATTTCTATTATTTTTACTCTACTTGAATTTAATTATATATTTCAGTGATAGAACCTCTCATCAACAGGTGAAGAAGTCATCATCATCATATCACTGTTGGTCCTACAATCCCTGGTAGGTCTCGACCTCCTCAAGAGTCGTCCATCACTGATCTCGGTCTTGCAAAGCAGATATGTCATTGAGAACATTGTCGCTCCATCTTAGTTTTAGTCTTCCTAATCTCCTTCGCCCTATTGCTTTTGAATTCAGCAGGGACTTCAGTGCTTGTTTAGTCGTTCTCTCCGCAATACCTAACTTCCGAAGTCCTTCCAATTTTATAAATGTTTGTACTTAAACAAAGTACAAAGCTCATTTATATTTTTCTTTATGTGTAGCGGGAAGCAGCATGTAGCGGGAATGCGTGACCAGCAAATCTGCGCGCATCCACTAAACAGTCAAAAATTTATTCACTTGAATTAGTGTTCCTGTATTGTTGGCCTTCTTGAGTCGAGTATCAATCATACGGATGCTCAATTCAAAAGCTGACGAATGATTGGTTATTGAATTGAAAGTTAGAACTGTTTATTGAATTGCGATTTTAGGTGAGTATTTGGATTTCTTGGTATTATCGACGTTTTTGAAAAAACGACGAATTGTCAGATATTCGTTTTCAAAATATATTCATTCATTCGGCATTCAATGCGGGTGTCAAAGTTGTATAGTTTCGAAACTTTTGAATACGGAACTATTTTAGGCCGAAAATCGATACAACATGTAAGTGGGTAGTCACTAGTGACTTTTTTTTAAATGCACACGTTTTTTGATTCGTAGCATTATATTTCTATGATGCTGCGTCGATAAATGTCTTCGAATCACCATCTCACGACGATTCGAAAATATTTATCTCTTATTTTAGCTATCACAAACCAATAGATAGGTACATTTGTGCCACTTCAAAAATATTTTTTTTAAATAGTAATAGAGGTGTCAACACAGAATAGGTGTTACATCAATATTCTTACTATTCTCAAACTAAGCCAAAAAGCCTATGCTATGAAAATAGGACTAACTTTTGATATCCTAGAATGGGGCTCGAACAACAGACCACCAGATCACTAGGCGAGCATCATGACCACTACACCAACTAGCTACTCATTAATTAAATTAATTAATTAAAATGTTATCAATTATATTTATCGTCTCCCTAGACATCAACTCCCTATTATTGTATGATTACACATGTTTAACCAATTTGTAGATGTAGATATCATTTATCGCAATCATTCCAAATAAGTATAACTTCTACCGCGTGTACATGAGAACACGCTCTTGCATTTTTTTTGCATTATTATTTTTACTTTGATTTCATAACTTTTTTCATAATTGTGCATTAGCTTCTATTCGCTAAAGCGCAGTCTGCTTAAATACAATAAAATAATGCTGAATATAAACTATGCAATGCAAGGAACATACATAATAATATTTATTATTAGTAATTAGTAATATTTTATTTACACGCAAAAAATCCTTCAGTTCTAATTCTGATTTCTGAACCTTGCATCTCAACCCACTACCACTATCGGTTCTCGTGGATGTGTTGATATTACCAGAGAATACAAATTTACAACTTTCCAATACCGTGCGACTTTTTTGTGTTTTTACAGAATATTGTAATATTTTAATAGATTTTATTTATAATAAGGATAAATTTCAATGTTTTCAAACTGACTTCAAAAACAATTGAATGATCTCGAATAAACTAGGTTGTTACGAATCTACAAAACTTATTAGAAAATCCAAAGAAGTTGATTGTCTCTGAACGATTCGTAAGGACTTTAAATCTGTTTTGTTTTATGTACAAAGCTTCCTTTGTTTCTAGAGTTTCCATACTAATTTGAGCTACAACTTTCATTATTCATGATTTTATCTTACTGTATTGAACCTTTCCAACAGTTAGTTGACCCTACGTACAATCCGCGGTACCTACTCACGTTCCATTGGTCAGTTTTATGCCTCGTAAGTATTGTTCCTCATAATGTAACAGCATACAATGTTTAATGTCGTACTATAAGTTTTGTTATCTCGCAAATATATCATCTTGTTTATCTTGAAATCCTACCTAAATCTCTGACCCGTACACCTGTTTATTGAAACTGGTATATTTCGCAATGTTCGGTGATTTCCGGACTGGCCACGTCGTGAGAAGCGAAAACTTCTGGACTGTAGAAACCGGAACTAGATGAGATGAAGAAAGATGCAAATATAATGCAGGTTTCGGGTTGGAGAGATTTGGTTCGAGACAAGGGGGTGGGAATAACCGAGTAAGGTGGTTCTTAAGGGCGACAAGTTAAGGGGGGGGGTTAAAATCTCTTTATTAAAACTAATAGTACATTAAAGTATGACATTTGAAAAATATTGTATAAAATTTTCAAGAAGAAATATTAAAAAATGTGGCAATGGCAGCAATTATTCGGACGTGTCTCGGAAAAAAGTAGAATTGCGGTGTCCCTCATAACTTGGTGCTGGATCATCTGAAATCTAAAAATCAAAGTTCATTCGATAGATAATAGGTTTCTCCAGGTAACGCTGGGAGAGTTTTTTGAAATTTCAATTTTTCATTTTTTTGGATCACTTTGAAGGGAAAAACGCGATTTTTTGCCAAAAAAATCTGCTAATTTGTTATTAAAAAATTATTGACAAATTTGAAAAAAAGTCTCCAGCGTAACCTCGTTAATTATGTACAAAAATAGTGTTCAAAATTTCAAAAGGATTGGTGCAGTAGTTTTGAAGTTATGAGGGACACCGACTTTAAAACGTGAGATGTGGGTAAAACGCTTTAAAGTTTTGCACACTGTAAAATTCAAAATAAAACTCGACACTTATTTTATACTTACACATAATCGTCAATGCCATGTTCACACAGAAAAGAGCTTTCATCATCAGCATCTTTGTGTCCTTGTCTACGCAAAACTCTTCCAATACAATAGCACATCCAATAGTCCTCAGGTGAGCGCGTCTCTCAGCTGCCAGAGCAGGTATAGAAAATCAGTCTGAGCATCGCTCAAATGTTCATAATTTCGTCAATTTTGCTCCGATTGACTTGAAATTTTGACACAATATTCTTGCGATGTTATACATTTATTTGAAAAATTAAAAATAAAATGCAAAAAAAAAGTTAAAAACCTTACCCCCCCCTTAAGAAAGGAATATAAAAATTAGATTTACAACAAATATTAGAATTTCTTGAATGAAAAAGGTGGTAAGGAGTCATTAAAGGACACTTTCGAATTCCAGGTCTCAAAATTGTGCAAAAACAATCCGAAAAAAATGTATTGAGAAAATATCACTGGGCAAGGCCCACCAAATTAGGCTGTAAAAATTTTAATTGAATTTTTTATGCATTGAAATATACCGGTTCTTATAACTTTAAGATTTCAAAGGACAACATGATTTATACGGTAAATCTACATATTATGTAGTTGATACCGATCATTTAAAAAATTAATTAAATCATTAAACTACACTTTGATTAACATATTTTGTTAGTAAATACGTTTATATAAACCAAGATGGCCTGTAGGGCCAAATGATCATAATAATGATAAATAATTGTTAAATATTATTTTTTTATTTAAGTTAAACTAACGTTTGCGGTATATTCATTTTATTAAGTTGATATTCCGCAGAGTCGATTTCAATAAGGAAAGGAAAGTTATCGAAAGTACTATAAATTTAAATACGCTCACAAAATCAAATAAAAGGTAATACGTTCATATATGTTTTCTGAAACCTTCCTTTCTCTTCGTGTTTACGAAAAGGCTCAATCGTAAATGGTAGTTGGTAACAAATTTTCTAACATAAAATTATTTAATGTCGTATATACTAATTTTAAATTTCCTGTCTTTTTGAAATATTACCTGAACTCTTTTGTTAATAATTTACCCAACTCTAAAGTAATAATTATTCCTGTTGATAATTATTATTTATTGTATTTCATTTCTACGCTTGTACAACAAAATCAACACACGCGCCGATAAATCTATGAATTATTTAAATCGTTAAATACGAACAAACTGATAACTTCCCCTGTCACATATTCGGGATGCTCAAACTGTTATTGTTCATGAAACTAATAATTTAATATTTAAATGTACATTATTTCTGTACCGTTATATTTGATTTCCTCTAATGGTATTATTTTTAATTAAAACATATATATTGTCTTTTACGCCTTTGGACCGACAACCGCAAATGCTTACTATCGGAGCGCCATTGTCGGGACACCTTTTCCGGCTATCCTGAGAATATGAAGGAAATTTATTCATCCCAAGTATTTAGTGAATTTGCCTTACTGCCAAGCCAACCGTTCGATGCTCATCTTTGCACATCTAATACTTGCACGATCATTTAATGAAATTTATTGAATACTAGCTGTAACTCGTCAAAAATGACGGTACTTTTACGTATTTATAACCGCCACCCATAAATAGGAATGAGCTGGGCTGCTTTTGGCAAACTCAAACATATCTTCGAGAACAAAGAGATCCCAATTAGCCTAAAAAGAAAAGCCTTTGAATCATGCATATTGCCAGTGATGACGTACGGATTGGAGACAATGGCCCTTACAAAGAAAAGTGTAGAAAAGCTCAAATGCACGCAACGATCCATGGAGAGATCCATGCTTGGAGTAAGCCCAAGAGAAAGAATTAGAAACGACGAAATTAGGCGCAGAACTAGAGTAGTGGATATCATGAATCGTGTAGGGAAGCTAAAATGGCAATGGGTAGGACACTTTGCAAGACAGATGCTACAAGATGGCCTCCCAGAATTCTGAAATGGAGACCTTGGGAGGATAAAAGAGGCATCGGAAGACCTCAAAAGAGATGGGCCGATGATATTGTCGCTGTGGGGGGAAATAAATTACTACAATTAGCAAACAACAGGGAAGAATGGAAAAATAAGGAAGAGGCCTATATCTAGCAGAAAGACGAAAGCTGATGAAGAAGAAGAAGAAGACCCATGAAATAGTATTGACTTTTATTAAAATATTTGAATACGTCGACGCCGCAGCCTAGTCAATGAGTTGGGACAGTGCAAAGAAGAGAAAGTTTAAAGATTAAAATATTTGAATATGTTTTTTACATTTCCCCTGCCGGCAGTTAAATGTAGATATTATTCTAAACCCTGGCAATTGAGTGGAACATGAAATGGTTTGCGTCCTTGTGATATCCTATATATACTTACCGTATTTTTGACGGGTAATGCAGGCTCGGCGATAGCAACATCGCTATCGTTGTCGCGTTCGGATTTGCTGGCCCGAGGTTCGAGCCCCATATCTGGCCGTTTAATTTGATTTTTAGCCATGAATTCGAACGAAATTACGTACGTTACACCAAGTTAAATGGACAGACAGAGAGACAGACGGACGGACGGACGGTTATTATATTTGATGATGTATGTGTGTATTATGTCGTGGCAGGCTTGACGTGATTTCTTTGTGGTAGTTCCGCGTGTGCTCGCCAGGAACCTCCAGGTCCGCGGCGCTGGGCCCACCTGCCTCGTGGGAGGACCAGGGCGGTGGAACATTAACCTGCAATTATAACCAATCGCAAAGGCGAACGAATAAACGAGCGTGGCCAGCGAATATATAATATTCCGAGGCAGCTGTTCTAATTATTGCATAAATGCAATTTGCAAATAATGCTTCGCGGCCGATCCCTTTAATAAATAATTATTGTTGCCGCAGTGACAAAACGACACGGTAAGATTTATGACCGCATTGTTTTTGAAGGATCATAACGTAATGGTTAATACGCCACGGGAAAATTAATGTGCAGTAGGTAGTTGAAATTGTTTCAATAAAGATGTTAATATTTGTAAGAGGTCGTATATTTATGTACAAGTATTTTACTTCCACAATAACGTAAAGAAAATTAAATTGAATGAAGATTCGAAAATATAGATTTCGTAAATACCATTTGTTGATTTATCAATTGCTTCGTGGTCTAACATTTTAATTAAAATATGTCATTAACTAACTTTTTATAACACGCCAACAAAAGGGAAATTTGACATATTATATTCTGTAAATCAGTATGGATAATATATTTTTTTATTATTTATTTATTTATACAGCACATACATTAAAATGATTTTTATAATAAATGAAACCTATGTTATTACCTTTTAATATGACATTATACTCTCCATAATATGAGTCAATAACTCGAGCTTCTTGCAGTGTGAAAGGAAAAATAAATTGTTCGAAGAATATTTTTTCTTCTGAATGAAGGTTTGAACTTTGTGGTAAAATAAAACACATATCACTTTGGTTTCATCACTTTATTAAATATATAATCTATATGTTTTAGTACACAAACAATCACCACTTTATTTGATATAAAATCTACATGTTTTGGTATATAAACATGGAGATTTTATGTCTAGTAAAGTGGTGAAAACAAAGTAATTTGTTTTTTATTTTAATGAAAAATAATTTATTTATTTCCGAATTAAGTGAAAAGATTGTCTTCGAACCATTCTTTGATAACCTTTATGTCATGATTTGCTGCAACATTAATTTAATGCCATGTTTTATTCTCAAGACTTATTGTAATATCATCAACAAAGTCTATAATTTTACCATGAAGTGATAATTTAAGCATTTGATTTATATAAATTAAGAATAAGATTCGTCTGATGACAGTTCCTTTCAGGTTCGCTTGTTGAATGTTTTTGAATGTGGGTTAATGTTTTCATTCATAATTTTATTATAAAAATCTTAAAAATACGCCATCAAAAACGCGTATGATTTATCGTGACGTGTCAATTTGCGTATTTTGTGTAGTGTTGTTGCATTGGTTGAGCATTGGCTGAGAACCATACAAATATTTTGGCGGGAATTTCAATTTCAAAATCATTTTTATACTCTTAATATACCTACACGAAAAAAAAAGTATTTTTTAGATCAAAGTAAAGGCTATTTATTATATTTTAAAAAATGTGAAATTACCCTATTACCTATAGTTATTATTGTTTCGCTAAATAATTATGTGCTTGTTATACGAAGTAAGTCAAAGAATATATATATGTTCTAAATACTTTTACACTGCTGCTTTTACTTACTATAGCTAGACCGCATTATGTAGTATGTTATATAGACAAAAATATGTGTGTTGTTACCTTTTTTAAATATATATTTATTTGGAATATCATATTGAGGCTTGTAATACGGGCTTGCCAGGCAACTTTCCCCCGCTTTCTTCTTACCGGACACAGCTAGGTCTTTTGATTGTGGTCGACCTGTAGCACTAGCATGACTTTGATATGTGTAAAATATAATTGTGAACAACAATGTTATTTTCAAAATAAGGTTTAAAATGTTTTATGTTCTAATGTTCTGAAATAAGAAAATATTTTTGAAACTAAATTAAATACCTGAAATGATGATGATTGCTTCGATGCATTTTTGCGAGTTTTTTTCTTTTTATCTAGTTTTATTTCATCATACGTAATCTTAATCCTATACCTGAATTTTTATTTTATAGTGTTTACCCTTTCGTAAACTTTGCCTTTTAGGTGTGGAATATAAAAGTCAAGTGAACTAATATCAGGTATCGTCCATTCAATCTTATCTCATCTTATATCTTATATTTAAAAACTTCTTTTTTCTGAATTTAACGTTATATTTATATTCAAGGAGTGCATATTATACTTATATCAGTCATATAATATAATATTTATATTCAAAGTTATATATATTATATTGAAATGTTTCGTGCAGATTAGATATACTCTTCACATGCAGTTCACGTACAGATTATATACTGTATAATAGACTTCACTTACATTTAGAGATTATATGTATCTACACCCTTCTCTTACAGATCACTTGCAGATTATATATAGACTTAAAAAATATTGATTTTATTATTTGTATAAATCTACTTATATTATTTGATTAAATTACACCTACATGTTTCGGAAATAACTTTCCATAGTCAGGATGTTATGTATATGTCAAAATATTAAAATGAATAATGTCTTTTGTCTTTTGTTTTTCTTAATTATTTGAAAAATTATTTTAAAATATTATTGCTGATTGAAGTTCTTGAATACTCGCAATTATTGGAAAAAAAATTAGAATTGGGCTAGTAGGTAGTTAAATTTAATTGATTATTAACAATATTTTGTTTACTATTACATGCTTTACTAATTTCTAATGATTCTAAATTATTCAATTTCAGACCAATATTATTTATATGTAAAATAGAAAGTTCTAAATTTTTATCAAAACTGTGATCATTTTCTAATAAATGATTTAATATTTTTTTTAAATGTGAATCTACAATGTTGCTGAATCAATTGAAAACATATATATTCTCTTCACTCACAGTTAACTTCAATATTATATTAATTCTTTACTTACAGTTGAAAAGAGAGTGACGAGGGACCCAGCACACACCCAAGCCCATTTTATGGGCAATAGCTTCCCTACACTTTCGCCACCCAATTCGGCATTTTTTATGCTAAAGTGGTCATCCTCCCGGCGCTACTTAAACTCATATGAGTGTGAGCGGCGCGGGGAGGCGTCCACACAAAACCGCTTCACTGTCATCAATAGAAAACCATATAATACAAAACAATATGTATGTTATGATACCGTAGAGACAGTTAAACTAGGTACCGAGTCACTCCCCTGAGGTAAAATGAAAATAAAGTTGTAAACACAAACACAAAAAGTGGAAAAGCTTTATATATAACCTCAACTAGCCCTATTGTAATGTAATTGGAAATAAATTCAATCCCGATTGTTTTATAAACTGTAACCTGGTGTTACATGTATTTATAAAGTTGGATCAGATTATTTATGAAACATAAGAAGCAGGTATTGGATGGCAGTGGGTAGCACATTAGAAGAGATAATAAATAAAATCATTCTTCAAATAAATGTCTCAAACTAGGTTATTCTTTGAGGACTTAATTTTTTTTTAAATCTTACAAAAAACTTTCAAAGCGTATCGAATCCACTATACATTACTTTTTATGCCCTGTTTTCATTCTTATAAAGATATTTTATAGAGGTCTTACAAACCGATATTTTTTTCATAAATACACCACTCCAATGAAGGTTATCGAAGAAGGCCGTTCTATGATGGCATAATATAACAAAACAATACTCGATTTGAAGAGCAGAAAGAATTGATGTGCTTGTCTATAGGATATATCAAACTAAAGTTTTTCTATTTACTTGAGTGCTTCACAGTATAAAAGTTCGTGTTAAAGTTGTTATGGAACTCAATTATGTACGTTGAGTAATTTATAAACTTAACAATGTCTCAAAAGTTTTTAAAATAAAGCGTTCTATTTAACGATATTAAGCGTTTATTGCTTATGAATGATACATCTTACTCCAAAGGTTTTTAGTGTATATTTATTTCGTAATAAAATCAACAGATGAGACATGATAAACTTATGTAAATGTAAATAAAAAATCTACGAACGCTCCGGTATTTTATAGGAGAAACATGATATGTGCTTACTATTGACATTGTCAATATATTTAATGTGTTGATAGAAGTCGGAGAAATTTACGCAAAATTGGAATCCCTCGTAATATGTCAATATGGAACAATAACATTAAACTCTCTAACACTTTCTACCACACTCTCGTGGCATCTAAAAAACTCGGGAGGCGCCTGTAACAGTCTAGAAGCAAGTCTAGAAGCAAGAAGCTTCTAAACACTAGAAAGGAAAGGAATGTTCTTGAAGATTCGAAAAACCAACTTGATTGTATATAAGTAATGGGCTCAGGCCGCGGCGCGTCAAATGTTATTTTGACATTTCTGCCGACGCGATATTAGCGGCATACCGTGGAAAAAACAGTGTTACCATCGTGCATTGTAAACCAAGCGACAGACAATTAAGTGGTGTACTACTCTGGTGCGATATTTGAACAGAAATTTCTCGAAGGTGTTACCCAGCGATAATAACGCTTATATATACGAGAGATATATTACGAAATAGTGAGAATTTAAAACCAGTGTTAAATTTAATTCCTGTAAAGTGATTTTGTAAATATATTAAAATACTCAATTAAACTAATTAATAAATCGTTACTTAATTTGCAGCGTTATGATTTGTCTCCCTCCGCCACGCCACGTTTTTTTTTAAACAGAGATGTGAACACGGAATACGTGTCACATCAATATTCTTACTATTTTCAAACTAAACTAAACGCTTGTGCTATGAAAATAGGAGTAACTTGCTGGTCTGGAGTGAGATTCGAACCCGCGACCTTTGCATCACGAGAGTTCTAACCACAAGACCAACAAGCTACAATATATTATTATTTACACACGTTACAATATATTTTTTCTTAACGTTGCGATACCCAGGATAGAGACAAGTCAAAGATATCCAGATTGTTAGGTATGATAATTTGTGATATGAAGCGGAAACCAGTCAAAACCTGGATGACGGTGAAGATAGATAAAAATAAATCCCCACGTAACGTAATCAAATAATGAATAAAAAATTCTGGCTAATGAATTCAATAATTAATACAAATTATGCATTGTGTGATTATTGGATTACTTATGTTTACACGTGGTTAACACAAAGAAGTCGTGCACATGTCTAATTATTTAAATGCACATACGTTATAAATATTCTGGCGGGCCTGTCATTAACGGACATGGGTTGAAGAAAAAAACTTGCTAATCAGATAAAGTAAAATCCCACCTTGAATTATTAAAGTGTTTTTTTTTTTTTTTATGTGCATGATCATGAAATTGTGATTGTTGGACGCCTTGAGAATTTGAATAGCTACTAAAATTCGTCACTCATTAATTTAAGCGAGCGTATACTTCATTCGACACTCAAACCGCACCAGCCACCCCTGACAAACAAGCTGCAAACAAACAGGATAACTGGAGAACAATGATGGACAGTGGCGCCCAACACTTCAAAGCATAACAGCGTGCTACAATCAGGAAGATAATAATACGAAAAGGAAAAAGTGAGGAAACTGAACAAGAAACAGTCTTCTAATATTATGGATCCAGGATTATGGAGAAGAGCCGTTTTAATGAATAGGTACATACTGTAAAAGATAATTCAAAATAGTATAAAACACATGAGTAACTTCCCCATATAAACAGAAGTCCGTAATCATTAATTTGATTCGACATTTACCTCATACTACATTTACATTTTAATTAAAATATTTTCCTCAACTAACTTTGTATAATACGAACACAATTATATATAGTTATTATTGTTTCATTAGTAGTTTCGAGAAGAACAAAACTTCCCGTCGACAGGTTTAAATGACAACTAAAATTAATTACTGGCAGGGCGGTTGGGCGTGTTTCTCAATTTTGAAAAAAAAATAGGTAAATCAAAAAAAAAAGTGGGATGCACGAAATAACTTGCGGTTATTGAAATAAAAAATGTACTTACCAAACTGCGAGAATTTTAAACACGCGATTAGAAAAAAAAGCAAAAAAGCAACAACTTCTCAGAATTCTCTAATCGAATTATTGAAATAAAACATCTCTGCCACAGCTATAATATAACAGAATAATAATGAACGACTTAGAAACAGGAAAAATCCAGATTTTTTGTAAATAAATATTTTTTCAATTCATTGTATTTCATTTTAGATATGTACTTTCAATTTTTTACCATAAATAACCCCCTCAGTGTGAGGTTCAAAATCATTTTTTTTTTTTATCTGCCACCATCTTGGATCTAGGCTTAATATTTTTCTCAGCGACAGTTAAAGACGGGGCTTTGCAGAGGTTTTAAAAATATCGTTATCCTTCTATTAGAGATAAAAGGTTGTAGTTTTCACAAAGAAGACACAACCGAATTATATAAAATGACCGTGAAGTATGCCGAATTTGGGAGAATAATCACAGATTTTTATGACCCCTTTAAGCTATTGGGGGTTGGGAAAACAAGATGGAAATTCTTTTTTCATAACTATAGCAAGTAGAGTTTCTAGCTATTATGATATAAAGTCTGAGTTAGGACCCCTTCCTGCCTTTCTATGGTATCCACATTTTAAAAATTTCAATTTTTGCTGATTTAAAAGTCTATCTCATCTATCTCAAATCACCTATGTGTGGTCAAGCAACCGTACTTAGGTGATTTCACATCGAATGACTTTTTCACAAACACTTCGCCTATACTAACAATATTTCCAAGAAATACCGTAAGTACCCCTGCCCCCTCTTACTGTTACGATTCGTTTAAAATATTCATTATATTTCAAAAACCCAATCAATTTCAAATGCAAGAACACATTCATATTTGTGAAGTTGTAATTTTTTAGAACAAAGTTCTGTGAAGTTTTTAAAACCAAATTAATTAATCAATTAGAAAGACATACAGAAAAATCTAATCCATAAAAAAATATTTTGGCTACTACCGGATATATTTAATAAATATATCCGGTAATATATATTTATTAAATATATATTTATTAATATATTTAATAAATAAAATATTTTTTCGCGGATTAGATTTTTCTGTGTGTCTTTCTAATTTATTAATTAATTTGGTTCCAATCAATTGCAATTCAATTTCCCAATAAGCACAAATATTTATTGCATTTTTTAATACACCATTTATTTTTCTACGGTATAAGCCTTTTAAAAAGTAAAAGTATAAGTATAAAGTATTTCTGCATCAAATATGTATAAAATTATGATAAAAAACATAATTAATTAAAATTTCTATAATATTTTGAGTTTTTTTCCTTGTAATGTTATGTATTCAGCACGAATGCTATTATGCACCCGCAACTACGATGGATAACGGCACCATTATTATTATTTAGAGTGAGAAGAATGAATGAATTGCACTACAATGTACTCTTTGACCTTTCGAATTTAACTTTTTTCGTCGACCTCGGGAGCTTGAAACAATGAAGCTAATTTTCATTGTCGGTTGGCAATTTGCGATGTACCATAAAACAACAAATTTATGTCTCAATTTGGTGAACGCGGTCATTTATCGGAGGAGGGAGTACCCCGAAAACTTGCTTCGTGGGTTTTATCGACTTTTCTTGCACGCGGTGTTCCAGATATATTTTTTCATTTGGGTAAGAGAATTTTACTGTAGCCATGGCTATTAAGGCATACAGTTACAATACCTACACCTAGAAAAAAGGAGGTGCAAGAAAAAACAAATATCTCCATAATAAATTAATAAACCACGAAGTAAACTACCTAACTGCTAATTTTATTAATTTTTATTTTTATTTTAGACTCATAGAAACAGAACTCATAGTAATTACAAATATAATGAAAATAAGACAACAAAGCAAATGCATTCTGGTATAAGTGGACATCAACTACTATATTTGACAATTAACTTCATATTGTCAGAAGATTCTAAAATTGAGAAGAACTGCATATGGTCGAAGGTATCCGAACAGTCTGGACGTTTTGGAATAGTCTGGAAGCCGGTAGAACGTAAAAAAATATTCAAAAAAAAAACGTTACCTGTTTAAACGGCGACGTCATCACTCCTCACATATTCGTATTTTCGACAGCTAGCGAAACTCATAGAAACAACTGGGAATACGTGCGATAGACAACGAAGTGAAACATAGACAACAGCGTGCAAAGCATTACCAGAGATGTTTGGAACTTTCTAGCGAACCCCAAGTTAATGCGAATTGCTGAGAATGTATTATCCAGCTAAAGTTTTTCAAAAAAAATAAAATAAAAATTATTCGCGTTTTCTCCCCCAAAATTACTTACTTGAAAAATATCTGATAAAATTAACCAACCTTAAACTTCACACCTGTTACCATGTGACCTATTCCGTTCAGTACCCGTCAAACGTCAAATTTACGTTTTGACACTTTTTAGCAATTTATTAATTAATGATTTATTTTTGTAAATTCAGTACCTAACTTCACGGCATCTACCCAAAAAAAATAATAATTAAAAATAATGCATAGCCATCGTGCGATTTACACAAAGTACCGTGGTGAGTAAACGTTTTCGAACAAATGAAATTTAAATTAATATAGTTCATTCCTTTCTTATTTCTCAGTAAACTGTACGCATAACACACGAACCTCTCTATTCTCAAGATAACAGCATTGTTATGATTTTTTAGGATAAAATAGACGGGACGTACTTTTAGGTGCGCGTAAAGTTTATATGAAAAATATCAAGACATCTGTCAAATGTCATAACGTAAAAATTGACGAAGTTTATAATGTTTTACAGTAGCGCTCATAACATGATTGTTAGGATAACTCAAAACCAATAAGAATAGACCTGGCATACATACAATCGCGCGATATTTACAAATATCCATAAGATTTTATATTATTCATTCGATAATACCATACATATAGGTCTTTTCATGTAAGATTGCAACTGAGTTTGTGTGGGTACAGTGCGTAATACGCGCATTGTTTCGTTGTATTAAGTTTACGACTACGAGAGGGGGGTATCCGTAAACTTAACACAACGAAACAATTCGCGTATTACGCACTGTACCCACACTAACTCAATGGCATGCTTATATGAAAAGACCTATACGTGCAATTAAGCATATTATATGAATAAAAAATAAACGAATAAAGAAATTATGAAAAATTGTATTGTCAAATTAATTTCTTTAAGCTTTTTTTTCTTTTCTACCATCTTTCATTACTAATAAAGAAAATATTGATATGTAATAGTAGTCAAAATATTTTTGATATAAAAAGCATTTACTTTGTAGTCAGGCGTTTTAACTAAATATTAGTTATGTTAATATATAACCAATTACTGAGATTTTTAGTCTACCGGTTTCGAGACGTACCCGTCTCTTCGTCGGGACAATCACTACACTAGCATGCGAATAACATAAATATTTTGCGAAAGTGTGCGAATAGTACTATGGTCGTGGTGTGAAGTGTTATTAGCATGCTGGTGTAGTCGTTGTTCTGACATAGAGATAAGAACGTCTCGAAATCTGTAGACTAAAAATCTCAGAAAGTGGTTATATAATAACATGACTAACATTTTGTCCAAATTGATTTATTTAACTGTGTGTATCCTTTTCTAATATCTTTCATTTCTTCAAATAGGCACACAAATAAAGAAGTTATGCAAATGAATGTAGTCGAATTAATCTTTTTTTATCTATCTCTATCCTTTTCTACATCATAAATTAGTATATTTATTCAAATAAAGTATATATTTTATCACTGTGAAGTTGTTTGGTTTGAATGAACACACATACTATCATTCGTATTTCATTCATTGAGCCGAAAGACTTCTCGGCTGAGTGGGAATAATTTATAGTAGCTGTGCCCGCGCGGCTTCGCACGCGTAGAATTTTAGTACACCTTTTGGATCGTCATAGAACTTTCACGAACCTTCTAGAACAGTCTCCTTCACAGAACTTTCAAGAAATTTATCGAATGTACAGGAACCCTCTAGACATAGCGACACATTCCGCCACTCAGTTTAGAACCTTATAGAACTTTCGGGAATTTTCTAGAACCTTCTCCTTCCAGAACCTTCTAGAGTAGGTTTTTCCGGTACCTTCTAGACTCACCGACACAGTCGGCGCCCATATTTTTAAACAATCTGAAGCATTTGGGGCCTTCCCATAATAGAACAATGTGCTAAAAAGCACATTTTCATCACCCACTCCTCCCCAAGCACAGCCACCCCCATAAAACTCGCATATTTTCGATGTGACACCAAGGTCTATCCACCACCGCAACCACCGGTGGCTGGTTATGGCTTAAGAAACACGGATTTCTTTATATATATATATATATTTTTTTTTTTTTATTTATTTAAAAAAAATCCTTGTTTACAAATAAAGATACTTAATACTAATTTAACAATAAAACATAAGATAAATTACACTTTTTTTTTTGTTTTGTTTAATTTGTGGATTATGTCACTCTACTAGGCTACGCCTGTCCCAGAGTGGCGTTATAGAACATAATTATAATATTTTTTCGAGTTCGTCAGTAGTATTTATTTTCATAAGGTAGTTATTATGTATCTACAGAGTATCAAGTGGAATGTTAGTGAAAGTTGAGTTAGTCATAAGTCCAAGTGTAAATATGTGTAGAATAATTGTTTAATGTAAAAAGGGTTAAAGTTTTGTTTAAGATTATTTTTTATTTTCCTTAATTAATTTATTTATTTATATAGGTATATATTTTTATTTGAAGACATTATTATACAATTACAGTAAATTTTCAGTTGCTCTTCTACCTTTGGAGGTAAGCCAGTTGATTGCTAAAGCTTTTATTTTATTAATTGAGTATATTCTGATTTCCGGGATATATTGATCTACATCCTTTGTATATCTTTGTTAAAATAAGACATATAAAAGTGACGGAATAATATAAAAAGAAATAACCTGAAAGCATTTAATGTTGTTGCGAAAACGCAACGCGCGACGGTCAGAATACATTTATTTAGCTAAGTGCGATCCGTGAGAAAATTCATCGGGCTTAATTGCGCGTGCATAAAATAATCGTTCATATGACGAGTCCGCAGTAAAGTAATTTCAACATCCACTTTTAATTTCTGAATTTTTCGTGAGAGTGCTCTACTGTGACCGCACAGTGGATACTGGATAATGGATTACCTTTACTCACGCAAATGGTACGAGTCTGATGGGAGGTTTCATCATCGCATCGAAATTGATCCGACCTCTTTTCGGAATCTGCGTAAGATGAGCAAAGTTTCTTACTCATTTAGAAAAAAAAAAAACAGCAAAAAATATTTTTTTAAATTATGTTAATTACATTTTACGTTTATTCATAGCTAATAGTACAATATTACTAATATAACACAATAAAAAACTAACCCATAAAAATCGAGTTTTTATTATAATCCCTTTCTTTGTAAAATATAACAACAATTAAAGACGAATTAAAATATATCGTCGCTGTGTATATAATAAAGCCAATGTGCCGTTTAGTACATTCTGAGATGAACGAATCAATTTGTCAATTATTCATATAAATAATGAAGATATACTAAAAAAAAACATTACCGTTCATCTGGAAAGTCTGCCTAGTAATTATTTAAAATATTTTTTATAAATCTAGTCTGTGCAATTGTTTTTTAAAACAGTTTCATTAGTTTATCTCAGAATGTACTAAAACGGCACATAGGCTTAATTATATATACAGCGACGATATAACATAACACTAAACTTACAGGAATTCAATATATTTCTAAAATGTCAGATGTTTTGAGCTTTGATAAGAGACTTCATGCTTTGAAGATTAAATTCTAAGAACATTTGTCAGTCAATTTAATCAAGATTTTGATAGATTCAATTATCAGCAATATCGTACCTTATTAATTTCCTGAGACAAATGATTTAAAATAGTCAGAATCAAATTTGAGTAATGTAGAATTCTTCAAAACTAAGCAGAAATCTAAAAGAAATAAATTATTATTCGATTTCTTCCCAAAAACCGAAGGGTGCTGTCATCTGTGAACCAATTGTCATAAATTTTCGAAATTCGTAGTGAAGTACCTATAACACCGACGGAGTAATTCAAATTTTAAATATTCCGTGACATCATCAGTCCGCCGTTGGTAGTAATCAAACTTTTATTGCAAACTGCGGTTCAAACGGAATATAACGTTGGTGTTTTGATTTGAACCTAGTATGGATGTTGATATTTATTAAGTGAGTGTACCTATATTTTTAATTTTAATGATTTCACGTTTTTTTTAAATCATATCGGTTATTCTATTCATTTCTTAGAACATTTGTATGGTTTCCAATTTGAAAAAAAACATTAAAATTGAGAAAAACCAAAAATTATACTATAATTATTACATTTTTTAAACGAAAATTTGTTAGATCATTTTCATCGTCGCCACGAGTCTGCTTGCAAAGTTTCAGCTTGATTGGATCACGGGAAAAGGGCTAAAAATCGATCCAAAGTTTTTTCGACAGACAAGCAGACAAGCCGACAAGCAGACGCTACGAGTTAAAGAAAGGGAGTAAAAATGGTTTAGAACATTGTGATTAGATAGATCATGTTCTTGAAGAATATTTTTTCTTTTTAATTGATAACTCGTATAATAAACATTATAAGTAACTTTGGTTGAGTAATAGCGTGATTATTAAATTTATTTCTTTCTTTCTTAATCATATATAGTTCACAATTTAGGTTTTACTATGCCTGTCTCACTAGAAGAATCTGTGTTAAGAGAGGCATTATTTACAAAATAGTGTACAATTAGATATTAATTCATATTCAAATTATTTCTACTTAGTGTTATTAGTTGTGTATACAAAAATATATTGGAAGAAAAATATACTCAAATAAAATTATTCATTTATATGTTGATTTTTTAATTCAATTTTATATTTGCTCATGATATATAAACCAAATGGTTTTAAATTGATTTTCACCCTCTGGAAAGTAAACCCGTAACCTTCATAACATTTAAGCAATACAATAGATATCTATAATTTCTTAATTTCATTAATTTAGTTATTTATTATTATATGTCCCTTTCTGCAATAAATTATGGTTTTAAATATTTATATGATTTTAAAATGTCCACTGACAAAATAATTCATTAAGTTTAATAACAAGTCAATTTCCTTTTTCGTCTTACACTTAATACTTAACTATAATCGTCAATGAAAAATAATAATATGCTATTGTCATATATTTCGGAACATGTTTCATTGAAAATAAAACCGATCAACTAAACCTGTTTTTTTGACATTTAAGATAAAATTTATTCTGCTCAGCTAGTAACACATTTTTACCTCATATTCTTTACCTCATATTCGAAATATTTTTTTTACCATTTGCAACAAAAACGCTACAATTAAAAATTGCTCTATTTCTAATACTTTTAACAGAATATGTTTATTCGGCGTATCATCCAGAAAACTGCGCCAAACATAAAGCGTTAGAATGTTTCGTAACATTTTTATATGCTCTTATTTATGCCTCGTTATTATTTTCACTTTTACCGACACCGGAATCGATTCCAGGTGCCTCCTTAACCTTATTGAAATTAATAAATTTTGTTTATACGTGTAGTTTAGACATGTAACGCATCTTTTTAATACGATATCTATCTTGCGAAAAAAACGATATCGGTCTCAAAAATTGTACAAAACTATATATATGTTCTATTAGCCTTATAATAAAGGTACATACGTTTATTGATAATATAAATCACCGTGCCACAATTTTTTTTATCACAATTCCATCAATAAAATCAACTCAATGCACAGACTACCAAAATAAATAGATATGAACTAACGTAAATTCCTTGTCCACAGTTTGGCACCGCGTCTGGTGCCAATGCGTTCGCCTTGTTTAAAAATTACTAAGAGCTTGTTAACCTTAAAACAATTATGAAAGGTCAAATAAAATATTTATATAAATTATAATGTCTTAGTTAATAATTTGCACTTTATTACAAGAAGACGTATTTACTCAAACACTCGAAATAGAATTTTAAAAAAAATCTTGTTTACTAGGAAATTCAATTATCAAGAATAAATACTTTAATTGCAGTATCAATGTGTCTTAAGCCCTGTTCTCTGTTCTGCATTCCCCCTCTCGTAAAGAACTAGGCTAAGTTCATCTCTGTACATATTTGATACTCAGTGTCAGTGTTATAACTCAATTTAACAATATAAAATGACTCATTCATTTTATATTCTTTTATTTATTTATTAAATACAAATCATTATATATTTACATATTTGATACATAAAATTAAATTTAGGTACATAATTTTTTTTTTATCATTGTACCTCTCCAAAAAAGAGACTAACTTTTGTGTCTGGAGAGGGAGTTTCACTTTATATATATATTATATATATATTATATATATTTATAAAACTAGAGATGCGAACACGGAATTCGTGTCACATCATCTTACTATTTACAAATTAAGCTAAACGCTTGTACTATGAAAATAGGACTAACTTGCTTGTCTGGAGTGAGATTCGGACATGCGACCTTTGGATCACGAGGCGAGAGACCTAACCACAAGACCAACAAGCTACAAGATATATATATTTTAGTACATAAATATATAAAGAAGAAAATGAGTTACATAATATGAGATAATTAATGCATAAAGTAAAGTAAAGTAGATAGTACATAAATATATAAAATAAGAAAAATATTTACTTTACACAAAATAAAATTTAAAATGCATGTAGATGGTTCTTCGTTGAGGAAGCAGAGAGCCATTAAATTTTGAGGTATTCTGCAGTATGTCAGTGTCGTTTCTCATAATATCTAGAATATTCGCCCGACAGAAGGACGATTAACAATGAGGTGAGATACAAGGGAAACGAGTGAGCCAGGTGATGTCAGTCTTGTTCTCTCGGCTATTACATGCTATTTCTGCTGAAACATATGAGAAATGTTTCGTAACACTATGTCTGTATTTACACATACAAATGCAGGTTACATGTACCTCCCGTGTTCAGAGCTGCAGATTTATTACTTCTGCCTAAAATTTATATTTGTACATAAAAACTTTGGCAACTTTATTATAATTTTTACTTGACATATGTGTTGTTTTACATTTCCATTTTTACCAAATATCTTATATTTTTATTTTTATTTTGACGTTACATAAGACACATTTCTTTACGAAGAGAAGATTCTTTATTGGAAGATAAACATGTTGTGATAAATTATTATAATATATTATGTAGGACGGTTATAAAAATTTCAATAAATTGAATGAATAATGCATTTTATAAATTTTACAATCTTCCATTGATTCTTCGTGGATGCTGTTGAATGTAATGTGAAATGTTTGCAGAGCTTGAAAGCTTCTAGTTTTTCCTGTTAAGTCGTATTTTTAATTTTAATACACGTTCAACAAGTTTATCTAGTATTAGGTAGGAAAGAACAATTTCTTTTGGTTCGTGTTTTCTGGAATAGTAAGCCTTGGTTTTACGACCTTTCTAGACAAACTTTTCGAATCCCATTGCAGGATCCATCATCAGGCCTGGTGTTTTGTTATGAGTGTAGGGGTTGTGGTTAAGTATTGACTTGCAATATCGTGTCGAAAGCAGGATGAAATGTCGTCAATATTGGGTTAACATAACTTTTGAAAAATTTGGTGAAAACCTCGAACGAGTTCGTTAACCATGTGATGCTGTTTTAAAATGGTAGCTTTCTGTTGAATAACTCATAAAATTTGTGACACCATTTATATTTAACCTCCGGAAAAGGTAAAAAAAACATTTGTATTGACGAAACCCCACTACTTAATTTTTAAGGAAAGTGTTGGAAGAGATTTTTAAAGTCCCTTTGATGGGTTATTTATTTATTATTGTTGACTGGCTATTATTTCGATCGATGATTTAAAATCTATTTTAGCATGGGCAATTCATCAAAGTGCAGGCAAAAGTATAGGTCTTTCTATTTAAGAAAGACAATTGATTTAGTATGTGTAGCCGTGCGTACAACGCACACTGTTTCATTGTGTTGGTGATTATGGATATAAACAGGAAACAGAGTGAGAAATATATCAATTTGGTGCGAATGCAGAACCAACTATGGCAGAGTCGATAGAATATGAATGGGTGGCTCAGTCGAAGTAGTTTGGTCATGTGGAACTTATGACCCAAGAGACTATAGTGTAGAGAATATATTAAGCGCGTATTGATGGCAACAGTAGTAGAGTGTCCATCTTTAGTATATTATTTTCTAAACTAAAGACAGCCCTGATAAAAAGCTTCAATCTTTGAAGACCGTGCATTTAAGATACATGAAAATGGATTAGGTAAGAGTAGGTATTGTGCCAGGAAACAAGAGTGTGGCGTTCTATCCTCTACCCCCATAGAGAAACGGTGAGAGGTAAGTTAGTTCTTTTCACTTACAGTTATTTTTAGATTTTCCAGAATTTTACGATTTTATTATTAATTATTTTTTTAAAATAGAGATACGAACATGGAATACATGTCGCATCAATATTCTTACTATCTTTAAATTAAGCTAATCGCTTTTTCTAGGAAAATAGAACTATCTTTCTAATTTCCTGGAACGAGACCCAAATCTACGACCACTGGATCACTAGGCATGAGCCATAACCAGTAAACCAACAACATTTTATATATTTTTAAGAAGCAATAAATTTGTTAACAATTTTTGTTAACATAATAGAATACGATATTGATAAAAATACATATAATGTTCTCAATGTAAAAATGTTCGTCACTAACTGCGCTTCGCTAGATGGCACTGTTCTCACAGCCTTAACTCGCGGCCAAAACGATTCTAACGAAACTAACGCTGCCAGATGGTGCTTTTTGCATGCCAACACGCGCTATAATTTTATTTGTAATGAATTTTAAATTTTAACTGGCATTTTGTGAAAAATTGAAGCAAAATACGTAAAATTTCAGCAACAAGCGATTATAGGTTATTATGTAGGATTAACAAAAACGGTGATTTCATTCAGATTGTAAAGTGTGTTAATGCAAAAAATAATTTGTTCTTTTTTATAACTAATGAATATTAATAGCTAATTAAAATAAAGCTGAAATTCAAGTATGCAAGTCCGTAATTTTTATGGGTTATAAACCTACTACTATGTAGGTATAGAACAACTGAAACTTACTTATTTTTTAGTGGCGCATATTGTGAACGTTAGTTTGAAATAATACAAGGAATACAATTTATACGTACATAATTGTTACTGTAACACATTAAAAATAAAAATGCAAGCTTGGCAATAATTACTCAAGCATCTTCAGTTAGCAACATGACAAACACCTGTTGTGAACTCTGATGCAAGACTGGGTACTGATTGCTGATACATTTAGGTACAGTAACGGGCACCGTAAAAAAGTGGCGCGAGCCTTCCAAATGAGCTCGACGCTGTCATATAAATAAATGAACGAGGACTTTTTATAATGTGCCAAACATTAATAATGTATTTTTTTCGTTTGAAGTCATTATTCTGTATTTCGTAACGCTAAGGTGTCTCGAGCCGCTTAACATTCCGTTTGATATTTCCTCTCTACCCGGTAGTGTGGTTAGAAAATCGTTAAAATTTTATTAATAAAGTAAATGTTTTGTTTTAAAACATTTGCCGTTATTGTAGTATTAATTATGCCGATTCAATATATCGTAAAATTATAGTTTTTTAATGGGTATCAAAATGATATCTCAAATCAAGAATCTAAAATGAGGTTGATGCACTCGATGCATAGTGTATCATGTTCATTCAAAATAAACGCTGGTTTTGTTTCTAAAATATTTTATGGTTATTATGCGATATATTTTTTAAGAGTTTTTCATAAAATTAATTTCATCCTTAAGACCTAGATATATGAAATAAATATATCACTTTTTTAAATACACTGACTTGCAAACTAACTATTCTTTATAAAATATTGATTGATTTATTTGTATATATCTACTTTTATGTGAGTTTTTTTCACCAACATGTTTCAGAATTTACCATTCCATCACCAGGGTGCTATATAATAAAATAATCAATATTTTATTAAAATGTCAATCTACAATGTTGCTCAATCAATTGAAAAAATAACATATTCTTTATTATTTTTCCAAAAAAGGAACTATTTTTAGGATGCAAAGTACTTTAAATTTTTTTATTATCTATTCCTGTCCATTCCCAAATACACCCCATGAATTACATTATTTAAAACCGGCTATTATCATTTATTTTGTTTGAAAATAACAAAATTATCGAAAAAATAAACGCATTTGACTGAATATTTTTTCTACCGTATCTTCTTAACTTGACTAAAAACATCGAAATACTATTTTTTGTGTTTGAATTACATTAGTGTGGGAATTTTATTATAATTTATAAAGCGTGCGCTCAATTTTTTTTTAATTGCTTGTATTTGAAGTTATAATTATTTAGGCGCGTTTTGAGTGAAATTTTACTTATGCAACATGCGACGGAAGCTTTCACGCCGTGAAGTTATTTATTAGAAATCTGTGTTTAACTCAATTACTACCATCTGGCGAAATCCCCCCGATGGTTTTTAATCTCGGCATCTCCGAAACTCGACAGACGTCGCCACTGCGCTGAATGACGTCTAACTCGTTACCGATGTGGATCAAGGATCTATAATATCTGCGGATATCTCTTTAGTTGTCAGTTCTTGCGGCTGGTTCGTTTCGCGTCTCCTGACGTTCAAATAGTTCGTTGTGCGTTAGCGGCTGTACTGTGAGTGTTTATTGTATGTAGGCCAAAAAAGTATAACACTAACTTAACTACATATAAATATAAATAAATATTACAAATGGTATGTTTGATGGACAAATGTTGAATTTATCATTTTATTTTATGCCATACGATAAAACTAAAAATACAAGTTTATTAATATACAATACTAAGACTCCCGCGCATAGATTATTGTTCCAGTATATTATTTATAAGCAACGAAGGAATGCTAAAGAAACTTCAAATAGTACAAAACAGAGCGATATATTAAAGTGTAATAGGAGAAGAAAAATTTTGAATGCCCTAGGACTAGAAACAGTAAGTCAAAGAATTCAGTATAGTGTATTAGTGCATATATTTAAAATTATACATGGATTAGTAGCCAAACACTTTGATGACTTGATGAAGCTGAATAGGGATTTTTATTCTTACAATATAAGACTTCCGAAGAAAAAAAAATACCTCACAAAATTGTATGATGTATAAAGGTCTAAAAAATCTTCGATAGCCTGCCAAAGGAAATTCAAAACACGGTGAATATAAGGAGGCTTAAACAGGAGTGCAAAAAATTTATTGTAAAAACTTTTAAACGACTGGATGGAATGCAATATGTTTGAGTAAAATCACGTATTAGCCCACACAACATTATGTGTGGAACTAAATAAATAAGAAGAAATTTTGAAGTTATAGTTAAGGAACACTTAAGGTGTTGAAATAGTAATAATTATTCCGAATTTTATAACCATCTTCTGGCTATGGATCATTCTTTTGATTGCATATGATAAGGGTTTACAGAATTATACAGAATCACAGTTTGATAAATTAGAAATTTTGGAAATAAGAAAGAGTGTAAATAGTAAATTGAATGTTATAAATAATCAGGTCCTTTTTGCAAATAGTTATCTTTAAAATTTATTTTCATGTTGAGTAGGTACTTTATACTATTCATTTTCCATATATAACTTTTTAATATTTTGATTAACTATACGTCGATTTTTAAATTTTATTTTTGTTATCCTGACGAAGAAGCCTGTTAAATGAATATGTTGAATTTTTTCAATGATAAAAAAAAAAGTGGTGTAAACAAAGTTTAATTCTATAAATTATAAGTCACCACAAAATAATTTTGCTGTGTTTGAAGAAGAAGTAAAATAAATAAATACGTAAGTGAATTTATATTCAGTGTGTATTATTTAGAGCAGTTATATAAATATGTATATGTAGCTCAAACAGCGCCCCCAGCTCCAGATGAATGGAGACACGTGTGGGCCCGGAGTGGCCACTGGTCGCTGCCAGGGCGAGTCAACTCGTGTCAACTGTAAAAATTAACCGCTTGTTAAGACAGTTGAGAGTAACTCAAATAATGCACGGCGAAGAACTCATTTACATTCAGAAGCGCACAGCAAACAACCGATCCGACTGACGCGACCACAAGACCGTAACTAAAATTATGCTTTGATGATTACAATACAATTATATTTATTGTTTTGGTATCTGTTACGCACTAAAATTACATTACCGAAGATCTTCAAATGCAGTATGCTTCGCCCTACAAATAATTGGTTGATGCTACAGAGTATATATTTGAAATTAAAAAAATATTGACTAAGCCCATTCTTTAGTAAAGTGGATTGGGTCACAGTGTATAGTATAAGTATATCTGCTGTTGCGTATATTTAAGACACATTAATACATCGATAAAAGTATTTATTCTTGCATAATTGAAACCCCTAATTAACAAAACGCATTTTATACAATAGACGTTGTTTTTTTAATTTTTTTTAAAATTTCGTTCCCTACAAAGTTTCCGAGTAAAAACGTCTTCTTATAATAAAATGCAACTTTATTTACTAAAAAATTATCATTTTTAAGAGTATTTAGTTTGACCTTTCCATAATTGTTTGAAAATTTACAAGTCAAACCTATTTAAACCAGCCAAGGCACCAGATTATATATCAAGAAATTTACGTTAGTTAATGTCTACATATTTTAGTGGTCTTTGGTTTATACTAAATGATGCTTATGCTCCATTTTTTCACAAAGTTTTTTTTTTTATTTGACGTTTGACATTTTTCATAATACAATTTTTTTAATATTGTTAGATATAATGAATGCTGCTTAGTCATTACGTGATCTCAGCGACCTTATCAGCGAAGGACGATTAGCGAAATGCTGAGAGTGATTTTTTTCAGCTTCAAGCTGGTGAGACCAGCTTAGACGACAAGTCAGGAAAAGTTAAGTCTTCGGATTTTTATGACAAGGCCCTTCTGGCGGCTCTGGAAGAGGACGAAAGTTGCACTAGGACCCTAGACACTCTTTATTCTGGGAACCAAAATGGTTAGAAGAACCAGAACACATAGATTTTGTCCACAAAGTGATGATTAATTATTTAAGATAATTAATTAATTGATTTTAGATGAAGTTCTTTGTTTTCCCATTGATAAAAATGAAGCACGGCTAAGTGAAGGCATGGGGGGGGGGGGTGAGGTACAGGATTTCCGATGCTCGGGAACTTTCGGCAGGTCTCGAAATTACCCGAATGTAAAGGGCGTTTCTTGCAGTAACACTATGCGTCAATTTTTGCAAAACGACTTATTTGAACGGCCTAATCGAAAGATCATCGGGGATGTCATGTTCAGAACTTCGTGTCACCGTGAGGATTTCTACTCTAGTATTATAAACCTTTTGCGCGGAAGCGATCGTCTTTATTTAATAAATTATGTTTCAATTTTGTTTTCATTTTTGGTAACGTTACAATGTAATTTTAAAAATAAGATAAATCTATATTAACCGAATACTATTCAGGTCAAAACATGTATCAAGACAGGCAAAATTGCGTATCTGCAACGTAACCATTAAGAAAATGTTGTTATTTGGGGGTTAAAATCTGGAGCTTCCATTCCATCGAAGTAATTTGACCCAGTCATGCAAAATCACTCAAAATACTGAACTCTCGAGATCTGCAAACAGCGATATATTACAGCTACTCCGAAGTAGAGAAGCTTTAGAGTGACAGATTATGTGCAAATACACTAATACTTTTTTAATGACCTTTCGGACTATTTTTTTATTATACAGAAACACTCCCAATGGTCCCAATAGAAATCCTCTAGTGATATATAAGTCTTTGGATCCTATAGAAATCGATTTTTCGTAATAAATATGTGGATACGTAGGACAGCAGGTGACAAAGCTACAATGGCAGTAGGTGGAGCGTCTGATGAGACAAGAGGACAACAGATGGGCTAAATAACTGAATGGAGACGTCCAACGGGAAAGCAAAATGTTGGCAGGCCAGGACTCGCTGAGGCAATGACATAAGGGAAGCAGCGGGTAAATAGTGAATCCACGATCAAACAACTAGCAGAACCAGCAATCAAGAAACTTGGAAGGAATTATCAAAGACATGTGTCCTGAATGTAAAGACAGCTGAGAAGTGTAACTAGTGAAGTAAGTAGTATATAATGAATAATTTGCTATGTTTGTTTACTTTAAATAATATATATTTGTATCGTTTTATACCTTAATTATGATACAACTAACCGTAATCCGTAAGAATGATATCCTTTTACTATACATTTCGGCCTCGAGCTAAGACTGTGTGTAAATAGCGCCATCTAGTATCGTGTAAACTGTGTGACGTTAGTAACAGATGTTGCTACATAAAGCAAAGGTTTTTTGCTTTTTACACCTAATTATTTATTTATTTCTATTATTTATCATTAATTCATTCGAATCGAAGCTTATAATGTATGAAAATATTTTACAAAGAAAAAGATTGGAAAATTTGAAAAATATCTGCTCCGTACATATATTAATCCCTTGCAATAATTTCTAAAAAGGTTTAGTGTGTATGTATGTGTGTTTACGTGTGCTTTTTACGATGGTTTTAAGTCTGTGAATTCATTATTTTAAACATTTGGTTAAGAATATACTTTGTGTCTGCGAATAAGTCTATGCCAGGGGAATTCTCATTATTATTTCATACCTCATCATTATTTGTGAGCATTACTGACACACACACACACACACACACACACACACACACACACACACACACACACACATTGTTACATGGAGAATAACGTTTTTTGCTTTTTATACCTCATTATTATTTTCACAAAATGGTAGAGTTAGTGATAATGTTACATAGAGAATTATGTATTTTGATGTTATGACGTTTTTTAAGAACATTCTTAATTTTCATTTCTCAACTAGCACTGAGGCACATTCCTAAGTGTCAGTACTTATTATTTATATTTTTTTATACGTTCTCTTATGTGGACTTTAATTACTGTGAACTTATTGACAATAATTAATAAATCACAACTACAAAACCTCTTCCGTTTCTGAACGCATGAACCAGGTAAATTTTGCTTGTGTCACATATACAACTGCGGGAGTTATAATGTCCACAAATTCCGTCTTATCCCGTATAAACAATCTTTATAATTAATGGTTCCGCCGTATTTAGGCCATGATCGAAAAAAGTGCAATTAAATTTTCCGGAAATTTACGTTTAGTATTTCTATTGAAATCCACATAAAACCGTAGATTTCAACACAGCGCATACGTAAAACTGAACCGTCGTGTCAAGGATAATCAGTACGTAGAAATCGTGGAATTTAATCTGTTCTGGGATTTTGCGGTTGCATATTATACGTTGGTGTAAACCGTGTCACCGTATTTGATTAGCGGGGCGATTGTTTTAAAATTAGAACAAAAAAAAATATCGAGTCCTTTCAAACAAAACGTCGCGTAAAATCAGCAAAACAAATGGGTCGACCGATCTTCCGCGTAGTGTGTTTGATAAGCGCAAATTTTATGTGGCACCGGCCTAAGAATACTTACAAATAAACAGATGCACAACCATTGCATTTTATTTTTGTACTAGCTGTAACCTGTCAAAATGACATAATGTCAAAATTTACATATCGGTTCCTAAAGAATAAGTATTTATGTAGGTATGAAGAAAAAAAATGGAAAAAAAATTATGTAAGAAGTTACCGACATTACGGGAAGTTACTGACAGACAGACAGATAACGATATTATTATTATTGGGATTATTAGCCATATTTAAATTTCCACTAACTACATGTCAAATAATGAACATCGATTTGAAAGTCAGGCGCCAAAGATTGAAGATTTCAATATAACGGTCACAGCTTTTTAATATCTCGATTTTTAATCGAAAAATCAAATAAAACAATAAATTTAAATGATAAAATATTTTCTTCTCCATTATCTTTTATGTACAGCAACAAAAATATTAATTGTATTTTTAATAATTAATATTTTTTATCAAAGACAACAATCGTGGGAATAATATTTTACGGCTTTTTAAACATTCTAAAAGAAACAACGGTAATTAATTTTATCAAAAAGATAGATCGAAGAGATGGATGTTTTAATGAAAATTTATATTTTTTTGTATAAATTTAGTTGTGCAAATTTGCATAAATACAAATGCATACACTGGAAATGCTTGGAACCCTTAAGCAACTCGTTTTTACAACTGTTCCCTTCTTTACAGTTTTCTACTGAGTTTCGGCTTGTGAAAAACCTGACCTAACCGTGTATAAAGTGGTTGAGCCTTGGCTCACCGAACCGAAGCTACCGACTAAAATTTTTTTAAATCTAACCGAAATTAATAAACCATCTAATATAAGTTCTAATTCAGATACGCAACCTAAAATACTCTTACTGATCTCGATCGTACTGTTCCGAAATACACATTATAAAATAGATAATAACCTATAAGTATCTCTACGTAGATAAAAGGTTAGAATTATCCGTTTTGAATGAACTGAAAGGATTATTTTGTAAGAACGCGATGCGGTCGTAATGTTTCTTATCGATGTTTAATTAATATCAAAATCCTATTAAGTTATCGCAAGTTTCATTCTAAATGCAAATACTACCTAATGGCTTTTATCCTAGTTTACCAGGATATCTCTCTATACTAGATTATCTATTAAATGGCTCATGATGTCGTTTTTTTCCTAATTTATAAATAAATAAATCACTATACTCTCACTCAATTACTATAGAAACGTCGAAGTTATTGGCTCGTGATATCGTCTTTAGTCTATAACTCCCCCTCTATTGTGACGCACGTGGCAACCCTAATATTTCAGAAAACGTGTTGGAAATTCTATATTTACACATACAAAGATAATAATATACTTATAATTTTAATTCGGACTTGACTACAATACGTATAAAATTTATTGTTTAGAGTTTACATTTACTGGAATAACTAACCATAACAGAAACGTAAAATATCTGAAAGAAAAGGCACATTTACATATCATTTTGTTTTTAAATTTGCTTACTTTTGTTGGCTGCTTCTATATACAATTTATAGTTTGGAGAAAAACACATAATCAGATTGTTTCAGTGATTCGCCTCTGGATTGGTTATCTTGGTAGAAACTGTATTTATCTGCAAACCGAGAGTCTAATAATTTGAAAATAGGTCTACTTCCGAGTATGTGGTGTCTGTCGCTAACAGAACTTCACTTTTCTCGTTAGGAATTTATTTAACAAGTTTTTAAAAATGAATCTATGGAAAGGAGGATTGATGTCCGTGGGTAATGACATATCCTCGGTTTCCGCGCTAAAGGGGCCCCATCGTCCCGCCCCTAAAATGCCATGAAAAACTTCCTTCTATACATTTTCTCTGGCGTTTCCTTTACCTTGATAAACAACCCGAAGCTAAATCTTGATATAGCCACGTAGTATGTTCCATTGCCTCGACAAATCGTCAGCATTCCGAGGAAAATGTAAATCCAAGGTATACCAAAACTTTAGGGATCACTTGCGTCTAAAGATTAAGTTGGAAGATATTAATAGTGGCATCTAATTCTTTTTAGGGGTCCTTGCGTCTAGAAGAATGTTGGTTATTAGTTTAAAGCTGATTATTGCAATTTATCCTCTGTGGAGTATAAAGATAATTTCTTGGTAAATGAAAATGTGAATTCCTCCTCGTAGAATGAAGACAAGTATGTTTAACCAATGGAACATTCCACGTGAACAGAATATATTAACCATGTGTCAATACATTCATAGATATCCAAAGCGTAGTGAATAAATCTACCTCACCAACTTCCTATGACCATGTGACTATATTTATACAATAATTAAACGAGTTATCTGAGCAAAATAATTCGTGTAGATAACGGGAATACTTTATTTCAAATATCGTTGAAGCATTTTTTAACGTCCGAACGAAATCGCAATATTCAGGGGTGTATCCTGAATCGGTTGCGCATAATTAATAACCCGATTCACTTTCTCTCCCTCCCGTTCATATAAGTCAGAATCAAATATTTCGAAATCACAGCGCTCTCACCCAGAAGTTTCTTCCTTCAATCAAGTACAGGTGTAATTTCGCCCCATTGAGGAATGACCCATCTGTACTTCTTGAAATTCCCTAGTTAGAACTAGTTCTTTATATATAGGGAATATGCACGTAATTATGGATTTTTTTCCTCATGATTGAACGTCTCCTTGGCAAAAAGCGGGGCAAACCCAAAACAATCAACCCACTTCATTCGCTCCCTCTCTTGCGTTCAAATGATTTGATTTACGTCTAATGGGATTAAAATAGATTGGTTCTTGTCTTTTTCCACTCCATAGTCATATTATTTCAATCCTAACTGCATTATTTATAATGAATCTAAAATATATTGGATAACTCTTGGTTGTTCTAGTATAACTGATCCATCAGAAATCACGCCGAACTAATTCCGGGGGTCAACAACACAGACTTCGGACCAAACGTCATACCTAATGAGTTATTTCGGGCAGTCTCCTTTTTAGGTATATAAAGCCTTACTTATAAACCCATTGTCGGACGTATATCATGGTCTTTATACTCCATGCTTGCTACCACCAAAACTGAACGATGCCATCGCAAGACGAGTCTTGTTATTTCAATCCTAACTGCATTATTTATAATGAATCTAAAATATATTGGATAACTCTTGGTTGTTCTAGTATAACTGATCCATCAGAAATCACGCCGAACTAATTCCGGGGGTCAACAACACAGACTTCGGACCAAACGTCATACCTAATGAGTTATTTCGGGCAGTCTCCTTTTCAGGTATATAAAGCCTTACTTATAAACCCATTGTCGGACGTATATCATGGTCTTTATACTCCATGCTTGCTACCACCAAAACTGAACGATGCCATCGCAAGACGAGTCTTGTTATTTCAATCCTAACTGCATTATTTATAATGAATCTAAAAATGAATTGGTTACCGCTTTCAGTCAAACACTGTCTCTTCTCATATTCATACAAGTCGGAATTAACTATTTCGCAACTACAGCGCTCTCACCTAGAAGTTACTTCCTTCAATCAAGTACAGGTGTAATTTCGCCCCATTGAGGAATGACCCATCTGTACTTTTTGAAATTCTCTAGTTAGAACCAGTTCTTTATATATAGAGAATATGCACGTAATTATGGATTTTTGTCCTCATGATTGAACGTCTCCCAGGGGTCGAACGACGCAATCTCAAAACAACCAAATTCGACTACATTTTAAATCCTCTTTCAAATGATTTGAATTATGCTTAATGAAATTAAATATGTATCTTTCCTAAGAATATACTGCCTACTTCGATATTAACTGTAGATAAATTTGCTTTAGAAAAATTTTAGAACATTTAGAAACAGTTTAACAATACTATTATATAGACTAAAAAGGTACTCATCCTGAAATCTTGTAGTGGCTTGAATCCGTAGCTCAGAAGGCCCTTCCTCCAGACTCTGCATAAGTGTGAATCTTGTTCCTCCAGCTTCCCATTTGGCACATATCTCTTCTTCATTCTCTCGATGGTTATAAATACATTTAAAAGAATCCTAACTGTTTTTATTCCAATAATGAGATCCCGATTTAGATTCAAAAATGATTTTAAAACAATCGAAGCACAAGACTAAGTAACGCATCCCTAAATTTCGACTCTAAACCAGACGTTAATTATTTCGCTCTATATTGACGCTTGTATGATGGCGTCATAACAGATAAAATTTTGTTTATCTTTCGAAAATGCGGCAAGTCACAGGCATTTGTAATAATCCTATATTTTAATACTGACATTTTGACGCTATAACAGCGATGAATTTGGATGCTTTCGTAACTGATTGTCAAATACCGAAACAAATTGCTTTGGAAACTATATCTCTGATAACGTAAAAACGCGCGAAACAAACGAAACCAGCGTGGCCTCTCGGTTCAAAACCCTCCAAAAAACTCTCGAGTTAACGCTCCAACACCTACTTATAAACTTTTTTTCATCGGAAATTCCTTCTAGAAGCTTCCCCCTCCACCAAAGATCTCATTGGTTAATTTCTATCATGTGACAAATCAGGCCTATCACGAGCCAACACCTATTTACGCGTCTACATGGGTGTAGTGAAACTTTTCTCCAATACGAATAATATTATTATTTTTTTGAATCGACGTCCTGTCGTCAGTGGCGCAGTCGTGACTCTCACAACACAAGTAATAAATTAATCTTAAATAGTTCTTTTGGAGATATTCGATATAATTATTATTTTATTTCTTATTTCTTGTAATAGGTTGGCAGGTTAAATTCATCACAGGCTTACGTCCTGCATTATTATTATTTTAATATAGCACTCTAGATATCATGATCTTGGTAGGTATTTTATTATTATATTTTAATATTACGTTTCCGTAAATCCGTTTTTATAATTAAGTCCCTGGCATTGGTTTTTTGAAATAAATATTTTGGTTTATTTACTTGTATTATTTATTTTATCTTACTTTTGTCATAGTTTTGTATTTGCAGTTTTATTATACGAATAGAGAAGCTTGTATGCTATCATTTAACACATGTTTTGTCCTTATCGGACTCACAGTTTACGAGCCACGACATCCCGAAATTGACTGAGGGCGCCCTATTCTCCTCAACGCCATCTCGGAGAAGGCATTGAGGAGGATTGGACACGGCACACAAAATCTAAAGAAATTTTGCATTTATCCTCGATCCATTGGAGATGGGAAGTTTCGTTCAGTACCATTTTATCGCCAGAAAATTTTAATTTTCACTGCCCATGGGGGAGGTGACTTTGGTTTCTAGTGATTTCATTGTTAGTTTAACAAAAATTATCGCTGGTGGGGGAGAGGCGTAGAATTGGTAATTTGGATTTGGAATTGATTTCGGATTTAGTGAACGGGATTTGGTGAACGATGAACGATGAGTTTCCACCATTCAATCACCAAAATTTCATTAACGACTACTAAACTAATAAACGGTAGTTCGCTAGAATGAACTATACCATTCGTTTGTTCAGTAAAGTGAACTGTTCAAAAAGAACAGTTTGTTCATGATGATCCATCTCTTTAATCTATTGACATGATTGACATTCACCTACGTAGAATTCTCTCAGAGATATGAGCATTTAAATTCTGACCCATTGCCGTGACGTTTCAATTTTTGAACGTGCCCTTACTTCAAACCGATTTTAGACACATCCACATCGCAAGACTGTGGATGTGGAGTATACCTATCAGGTGGTGGTCTGGAATGTACCACGCCATAAAAACGAGGTACGTCTGTATAATATAAACATATGAACACAAGTAGATGAATTCTATACTGGCTCTTGAATTAATCGACAAAACGCTCGATGTTTATTATGATTGTATTTTGTGGCTTTGCGGCCGGACATTCGGAGATTTAATCTCTCATATTGGTGGTCAAAGATGATGAAAAAAAGTACATAAACGTTGGAGTGATCGCCGTGGAATTGACATTAACCAAATTGACCAGGAAGCGTTTATTGAGCCGGCAAATGGTGTCGATCATTTTGTTATGCAAATTGTTTGAAATCGAAACCTCCAGATAGTATCAATATTTGTTTAATGTGCCATGTTACCGAACACTTCAGGTACCCGTTATTACATTATCAAATGACAAATTTAAAATGAAGATTAACAAAACGATTATACTTTTATCGTTCGAATTGATTAGCATATCGATAAATTAAATAATCAATAGATTAGCACATCAACACATTGAATAATTAATATTGGAATGTAATATGTCGATTTACCGTGTTATTCGGCTGAGATTACTAAATA
This sequence comes from Agrypnia vestita, assembly GCA_016648135.1. Classification (NCBI taxonomy): domain Eukaryota; kingdom Metazoa; phylum Arthropoda; class Insecta; order Trichoptera; family Phryganeidae; genus Agrypnia; species Agrypnia vestita. The sequence goes on along the minus strand of JADDOH010015848.1, from coordinate 6,325 downwards.
ACCTAATCTTTAATGAAATGTTGCCATCGAGAATAGGATCGCTTAGGTGGTTTGTAATGACGAACGAATGAATGAATGAATGTTAAACAATATGTTGTTGTATTCATGAAATTTGCATGACGTTATTTAATTTGTTGATATTTTAAAAATGCTTCGTATTACATAGTAATTAGGTAATAAGTTAAATAAGTAATTAGTTTTTAGCCAGTAAGATGTGTTATAAAATAATTTTCATGTGTAATGTGCCCTTGAGGTGAGTTTTTACGAAAACGGTGCCTTATAAATCATAATTAAATAATTAATAAAAATACCACATTTTCACCACATTTGTATTGAAAAATATTAACATGTTTCAGAACCCATGACTCCTTCATCAGGATACAATTGTATACTAACAAATTAAATATATATAATTGTATACAATTGGATCCTGATGAAGGTGCCATGGGCTCTGAAACATGTTGATATTTTTCAATACAAAAGTGGTTTTTATTAATTACATTAAATGTTACCACAAAATTATTATTGAAGAAGACTTTATAAATTACACAAATATTATTATTATTAGTTGATTGTAATAAATACATTGTATATATTAACGAACAACTATTTTTTTATCAAAATAAAAATAATATGCTGCAAAATATTGAATATAGTAAAAAAATAAATGAAATTTGACTGTAAAATGTAAAATATTAGTTAATATACGATATGTAATATAAACTGACTTAAGAAATAAAAAAAATATTTGCTAAGAATGTTTACAGTAAATGTTTTTTGAAAATTAAGAGCCTGATTTTGGATTGGAAAACACCAAAAAAAATCATTTTACAAAAAGTTGATATTAATTCTCTTCTGTTTTTTTTATGCGAGTTTTGTATTTTTCTGTGTACATGCATCCTTATAACTCGAAACGAAAATATAATTTTTAATAATAATTAAACTTTATAACGTTCCATTTCCTTCGTTAAATACGTTACTCGTAATAGTACAATATATATTATATTGCCTACTGTTTAATAAGCACATTAAAAACTTTAAGTAAATCAATCACGGATACTTGTGCGGCATCGTTAACTACGAATGGCTTGTTAATACGTGGAATCTTTATCGAATAATAATGAAAATGTAGATTTTATTTATTTCCTCGCAGGAATTCAACCTTGGAAAGATAAATGTATGTTTTCTTGATTGGCCGATTGCGTCATCAATTAACCAATCACGTAGCCCTATTGGCACCGAGATGTCTGCTGTGTTCGGATACAGTCCGCAAACAATCAGTATTCATTGTTATTTTACACTAAAATAAAGACATAAAGAAAAAGAACTCAATTAATCTGTTTGTCAATTTCCTTGGGCCGTTTACCGAAGGTGATTTTTTTATAGATGCGTAGATTTTTTCGTTACTCAATTCAAGTAGAACGTTTCATCACGTTACATTCCTCGCAATGATGAATGAACATCTACAGATTCTTAACACACTCAATTTTTCCATTCACAAATCTATTATTACGCGAGTTTTTTGCTGTTGTTACATAATGCATATTATTATACTTAGCTGGTATCTACGCACAATAATTTTATTAATTAACATACCTGCCCATAGGGCATTTACTTTTTATAAATTATTTATTATTTACTTTTTAATGAAATATTATGATACATGAATTAAGTAAATTGGGTTTCGAAATATATATAAAACTAGCTACGATTCGTCAAAAAAGACGTACGTTTTAATATATACATTTCGGCCGCCAGTTAAGGCTGTGAGATCAGCGCTATCTAGAATAGAATAGCGTCTTGATAACTTTAGTGATGGAGTTTATTAATGTTTTAGAAATGTTTTTTTTTTAAGTTATCAGATAAAAACTTTTATTTACTCGGATATGACAGGTTGGATTCTATCTACGAAATGTCTAAATGTACGAAAAATAGTATTTATTTTATTCTATGTGGGTACTGCATAGAATAAAATATAAATAAAAAATAAAACAGAAAACAATCAAACCATCTTTTTGAGTTCAAGAGCTAATTTAACCATGATGGCCCTAACGTGGATTAGACAAATATTGAATCTAATAAAAAAACTATAGCACTTCGAGCTTGGACGTATTCTGCATATAAATACATCGTAAAAAAGATATTTTTTATCATTTTGTGGATTGGACGACTTTTGCATAACTAAACCCAATTATTACTTCTTTTAATTTTCTTTTTTTGCTATTATTTATATTTTTCATTTCTTATTTTCTTTATTGTTGATATTTATATTTATATACCTATTTATGAAATTCGCATAAGCGAATCAAATCGAGGTACCAACTGCAGCACTCCGTGAAAATAAGTATAATTTCATCAGATATATAGGTGATACATTTTGTCACGGGGCCATTGCTGTGGGAGGCAAATGAAATACCAAAAAATATTTAAAATTTTATTTGATACGCAAAGTCACTGGATACTAATTTAATCGGAGCAACGTTCTTAAATTCACTCTGAATGTTTCTAGAATATTTCACACACTAATTATTCAATTTCGCAATCCGCACTAATTGTCTTCGCTGCACTTTTATAACTCCTGAATAACTTGTCTCATATATATTTATGCACGCTATTTAAATCGCTCAGGACCGCACTAGAAAATTTCTGGCCCGTAGGTAGGAACTTCTTGGAATTAATATCGCTAGAATTACCACGCACTTGCAACACGTGAGGCACAATTTCGCTTTGTCAGTGGACTTGTCGCTGTCAAATAACTTCTCGGTGTTTCCAAAGATTATTAGAATAACCTAATTGATTCCTCGTTCGTGTGGAGCGTGTAAGAGATTCCGATAGTGGGTAATTTCTTCTAATTACACTCTCTCTCGTGACAATATTTTGAAGTCATTAGAGAATCGACAAAAAATGACCAAGCTGTACTCTTCCTACCGTTGTTGGAGTGGAAGGAATTCAGAGGAACTAATATAACCGGTCACCCGTGAACTGCAATGAACGATTAATTTATTAGAATCATTAACGTGCTCGCTTAATTGGAACAATTTGACGAAATTTATGCTTCTACCGTGTTCTATTTATTGCTCAGATTAGCGTTTCACCATTCCCATCCACAAACCACTCCTCCTATGAGTAACTTGAACTCCACCCTAACTTATAGGTAGTGTCTTTTTTGTTTACTTTTTGTTTTTTTTTTTTGTTGAGTTTACTTTAATTTCATGCCTACTTTACCGGAGCGGCGTTTTACCATTTTTACCAAGCTTATATTAACTTAACTTGTTTGTCTGCTTGTCTGGACGGAATCTTATAATCGATATTTTACCCGCATTCCAATGTCTGGATGTCCAAAATATGGCCTTTCCTAAGGGAATGATTTTGTACGTTGGGTAATATTAAGACTTAAAATAGAAAATTAAATTATATAAAAAAAAATAATAAACACGCATAAACTTAAATGTACTAAAAAGTAAAAAATTAATTATTGGACAAAAAATGTTTGCTTCACTCTCCAAATAAAAGCGTGGACGCTTTCTCTCCATCAACAACAGAATTCTGTTATCTATATTTTTAAGCGTAACGCCGGCCGCACACTGGATGCGTTTTCGTGCGAAATTGAGTTGTACGTGTACGTACGAATACGCAAGTACATTCCTGACCTTCGAAGTAGTATTGCTGGATGCGTTTTCGTACGAAATAGAGTTGTACGTGTACGTACGAATACGCAAGTACATTCCTGACCTTCGAAGTAGTATAGTATCGCACACTGTACACGATTTAGTAGTGCGTGTACGCACGTATGGATGCGACGTCCGACACGATCCGGATTTGTTCGGAAATTTTTGCGATTTCGTACAATGGATATTGAAAATTTTGTCACTTTGATACATGACCACAAATGTTTGTGGGACCAAAGCGATTCAACTGCGTGACCATCAATGCAGATCATGGCGGAGTATATCTAAAGAACTAAAAATACCTGTAAGTTAAATAATTGGGTTTAATGAACGTGAGGTATAATTATGTACTTCTAACAAAAAAACTTATAAATATTTCTCCGATGTTATGAGCTCTCATTGCACTTCGATTCTCCCCAGCATTTGTGAATCTATTAGATAGTCATGAAATTTGTCATTATTTAAGTTTGCCATAATATGATGGAATTTACCAATTTCATCCCTTCTATTATATTATATTTCGTTCACCCATTTGGTTCTACGATGCCGACGACGCCGTAGCAGCCTACGAGTAAGAGGAGAGTTTTCCAGAAGGTACAGATTATTCATTTGGCATAAACGTTATTGGAGAAATGCGAAAAATAACTGATCGTGACCAACGCAAGACGCAATCAATGTGCACGCTCAATACGTACGAAAATAATCGTACGAATACGTACGTAATAATTCGTATCCAAAGTGCGACCGGCCTAAGCGTCCAACAGATTTTAGGGGTAATTTTTTTCCTTGTATTTATATACACTTGTATTAATACTGTGAGATACCTTTATTAATATTTGTACATTGTTCATATTATACTATGCAATCTTATACAAGTTTCTCATAGCTAGTAAAAATAAAATTTTACAGATAGATTCCTGAGTCTAAAATGTTTAAGTAACCATGACATCAATAGTTATGGAATAGTTATGCAATATCCAAGTTTGCATTTTTTTTCAATATTTCTGACTTATTATTTCTATCATTACAGCAACTTATATCGATTATAAAAAAAATATTCGCTTTAATACGTGTCGAATAAAATGATAAAAACTTTGCCAAAATTGAAAACAGAATCTTTTACAAGGTTTTTATTTTTATTTTTTACTAGGTTATAATAAAGCGAATGATTTGTTGATAGTCGATGTAGGTTGCTGTAATGGTAGTTCAACTTTTTGTAAAAAATAAGTCAGAAATATTGGGAAAAACTTCAAACGAATATTCTTAGGTTTTCACGGCCACTCAGAATCTTCTGTTTTGTGTTTTCTGGGGTATTGTGCCTTGTTATTACTACCTTTCCGGCCGACGTTTCGGATCCCATTGCAGGGTCCATCAGAAACGTCGGCCAGAAAGGTCGTAATAACACGGCATAATACCCCAGAAGACACAAACCAGAAGAATACTTAAAACGTTGAACATTTTCTACTTACTGTCAAGGCAGGAATCGACCTGTAAAGTTTTTTCTAAGACACTGTATATCATGTTTAAACAAATAGAGCAGTTGTTAAAATAAATGTTTGTGGAATAACAAACTAATTTTAATAATGTTCCACGCGCCTTATTTATTGGACGTGCTGAGTTTTGAATATTTTTTCCGAAGACATCCGTGGCTATAAAACGAAATGATTCAACGTTATTACCTCCTGCGCGGCTAGTGTCGCGCAGCGAGCGGCTGCCCGGGGCGGGCATCACATTCTGAAATAACAACTTTTTTGTTCCATCAGGATGCGGTCTATTTCTTTCTACCGGCAATGTCAGTTATTGACTACGCTTAATTTACCGCCCTTATATTATGATTATACTACCAATCGCAGAATAAATCATAAAACTAAATGAACGAGTGTAATAATAAATGTTTGAAGGAAGGATCAAAATACTTCTGTCGGCTTCTGAATGTGATTGTTTTACGTTATTTACGTACTTTTCCTTCAATATTATCAGTAATTGTTTATTCTTTTTTAACACTGAATTAACCACCAAATTAGTCGTTAACTTCATCTATAGTAATATATAATATATATAAGTTTGGATGTAAGTGGTTATCTCCGGAACTACTCAACCGATATCAAAAATTCTTTCACCAATATTTGGAATGGACTTTCAGGGTGGACATAAAATATATATTATCCTGTTAAAATAAAAGGACTTTTCGTGGTGACCTATTTTACAAGTAAAATCGACGGAAAAATGATCGAGCGATGGGTTTTTTACGAACGCTGCCTTAACGGTAAGACATATTTAATTACTTTCTGTAGAGAAGTTGTAGAACGCAAAAGTTCTATAAAAAAATCCGCAATGACATATTTAATGATTTTTCAAAAATAATAACATCCTAATTCAATTTAGCCGGCCTTTTTTTATACGAGTAACAAATTAAAAAATACATACTAAATAACAAAGACAATGATGATCCTATCTTGAAATCAGGAGTACATAAATTTAGTTGTAACGATTGTGACCATTTTTATATTGGTAAAACAAGAAGAAACTTTGAAACTTGGGTTAAAGAACACATCACAGCTTGAACTAGCAATGTTGAGTCGGATTTAGCAAAGCATTTAATTTAATATAACCATTCATTTAGTATTAATACAGGTTTAAAATTATTACATACTAGC